>VDFB02007504.1:0-25040 GCA_007258455.2 Sequoia sempervirens | reverse complement strand
AAAAGAGGATTAAAGAGGGTAAGGTATTTAATTAATAAATACCTTAGGGATTTGGCAGAATTAAAGATATTAATTAAATAATAGTAATATTACTTAATTAATTCGGATAAGAGGATGTTTAGATGAAAAGTGATAAATTTGGATAAATTAAGTGTCCAAATTTGGATGTCTACACAATCATAAAAGATGATTCTCATATCGCCTGAATGAATGGGCATATTTTGGAGAATATTTCTTGAGTTTTGATGAGGAGGATCCTCTAGCTAATATTGCTCGGATAGTGTCCCAATGTCGCATCACAGGGATCGTAGTTCCCTCCTCAAGGGGGATACTACTTAAATCTCTATGGATCCTAAGTCTTCTAGAAAGGTGTTTAAGATTGGGAAGTGCCTTTCTTCAGAAGAAGCTTAGGAACATTCTGATCTTCTACATTCTCACCCTAATATCTTTTCTTGGATGTATGAAGACATGCCTAAAATTGATGAGTCTATAGTGGTTCACAATATCATCTTATGTCCCGACGCTAAGCCAATTAAGTAGAAAATTCAAAAGATTAATCCCAAGGCCACATTGTTGGTTAAGACTAAGATATAGAAGTTGTTGAAAATAGGCTTTATTTGTCCAATTGACTACTCCCCTTGGATCTCAAATATTTTCAATGTTAGTAAACTTGATGGTTGTATTCGTATATGCATTAACTTTTGTGATCTTAATAATGATTCTCTTAAGGATGATTTTTCATTACATAATATAGACATGATTTTGGACTCAACTACTAGCCATGCCTTGTTATCTTTCATGGATGGCAAGTTACAATCAGATCCGTATTAATGCGTGTCGACAATGATTTTGGATTGCCCAATTGCTTTGCCTTGTTATTTTTCACCTAAAAGGAGAGGAATTAGGGCAAAAATGCAAATGTCTACACTTAAGATTAATGTAAAAGGGATGAAATATATTTAAATGTGATTTCTAAATGTAATAAATTGAATGAAAGATGACTTATTGATGCTAAATCTAAGAAATATGAAGTGCTAGAAAACACACTATGATATGCAAAAACACCTAAAAATGCAAGTAAATGCTGAAATAACTGAAGAAAATTGGAGGGGTGCACCTGGAAACTAAAATTTGATGTGGAGAGATTCAAGAATCCTAAAACATTGACTAAAAATGTTGAGTGTGACACTTACTCCAGTCTGGGCAACTTAGTCCTAGTCTAAGGAAAATTGCTCAGAAACCCGTTTTGGCCAAATGGGTATCCAAATTTGCAAAAACCTTCAAAAAATAGGTTAAGTGGGACTAATTTTCCACTATTGGTGACTTAGTCCACTTCTAAATTTTTGAAAATTTTAAAGTGGAAATGGAAGCCCTCGGTCTGCACTTCGGTTCCTGATAGGTGTTAGCTTCTGAAATTATATTTTTTGAGCCTGAAAGTTACTTTTTGTTGATATTTTGGCTTTGCAAGCAAGGAGAGGCCTTCAACAAGTCTTCAACCTAGTCATCAATGATCTTCAAACCCTCAAAGTGTCTAAATCTGCAAACACACAATGAAAGAGAAAGAAATGGTGAATGTTAGGGCATGGGTGTTTTCCTTGGTCAAACCCCCTTTTAGGTAATTAGAAAAAATGAAGAAGGAATGTAATGAAGGATGAAAAAATGGATTTAATACCTTGCCATGATTTTTTATTTTGAATTTCTTTAGCAAAACATGAAGAATCTACTCTTGAATGTCCTTGGAATCTATCTTGATGACTTGCAATGATAAAACCCTAGATTGCTTGACTTGAGAACATGATGAATGATGGATGAATGATGATGAGCTATGAATTAGGTAAAATGAGAGGGAAAACCATATATTTATACACAATTATGCCCTAATTCCTAAAAATACCTCATCATAGGCTAACCATAGGTGGTAAGGAATAAAAACCCAAAAGAAACTTAATTTTATTTTAATTTTTGAGCCAAATGGGACTAAGTCACCACCAATGGTGACTTAGTCCACTTGGTAATTTTTAAGTGGATGTCAGGTATTGTGATAATTTAAATAATTTCTATTAGGTTCTTCTTCAACAAGACACTTAAGTAAGTCCTGTAAGTGTATAAAGGGGCCATTTAAAGCATTACAAATATGTAAATATTGATGAGAAGCCTAGAAAAGTGTGAAATTTTGTTACAATACTTTACAAGACTTTAAAATAGGTATCGGTAAGGTTATTTAGGTGAATTATGATATTATGGTTTTAGAAAAGTGTGAAGATGTGTTACAACACCTTACAACACCTTTACAAGACATCAATAAATGCATTTTATTCAATTTACAAGGGCCCAAGACCTAATGTGGATGTGTAAAAAACCTCACAACACCAAATCAAGTCCTCATTAAGTCCAATTTTTCATCAATTATTCCCATATCAAGCAAATTATACACTTTTTGGTGACACATTAATCCCCCACTTTAGTGAGAGGATGAACTTGCTTCAAACTCACACTAAAGTAGACATTCAAGAGGATTCCAACTATACTAATGCGAATGACAAAGAATGAAAAAGATCAAAGGAGGTTGTACAAGCCCCCAGGATCTAAGATCCTAAGTCAAACCAACATAAGCACAAGAGGACACACACAAGGTGAATGATTTGTAGCAAGACAAGATACATGATCATGCAATGGTAAGAATGAAAAGTGAAGATAAATGGGTGGATCAAGCCTCAACTATTTTTCCAACACATTGTGGATTAGATCTAGGATTTTTTGTCCAAAAAAATAAATGTACACTCACTCTAGGGTGAGGGAACCATGGCTATCCACTAGGTGAGAAAGCCCAAAAGTATACTCATCCTGGGGCCATGGAACTTTTGGTTGTTTGCGGGGTGAGAAATCCCTAAAGGTGGCTATGGGGAAAGTTGTGCCTCAGAATAGGCTTCCCACTCAACCATATCAAAGTTATACCTCTTGATAACTTTAATAAGGTGCCACAAAGAAAAATTATTTTTGAGCTCTATGACCTAAGAAAAACTTCATATGCTTGACTCTCATAGAGAAACAGGATGGTACCACAGGCATGCAAGTTGTGTTATACAAGGTGGCCATATAATGATTGTTATAAATGGAAAAATAGTGCAAGGAATGTTCAAAGGGATTTTTATTAGTTCATGAAAGGTCTCATCTTAGGGAACATCATGCTTAATGTCTCCAAGAGAGGAAAAATGCAAATGGTCTCAACTTTTTTCCAAGAGAGGACAAGTGCAAGGTCTCATCTTGGGAAACATTGTGCCTAATGTTTATAAGAGAGGAAATCACAAGTAAAATAAAATCACACAATGAAATTTGAGTGTCGATGTATGCCCCACTTTAAAGTGGTTGCTAACACTAGTACTGTGAGAAATTGTTTTAATGTAGAAGAAGGAAGACATGAGAGCTTACTGGGAAAGCCCTTTGCCAAGTCATATTTTTTTGAGAAGCTTCATCATGAAAAAGGTAGTATGTCATAGGTGAGCCAACTTAAGGCATGTCATCCACATCCCAAGTTTTCTCGTATATGTTCATGAAAGGTTAACAACTAGTCAAAAGAGGCAACAACAAGTGATAGATGAGGACAAGGCTACCCAACCCCTTGCCCCCACTTAGTGCAGGACAAGGGTGAGCCAAAGGGATTAATGAGATGCAAGCTAGAGTAAAAATTAGTATCAATTAAAGGAATTAGGTGCCCACACAAAAGGAAGAACACCAAACTCCTTAAGATGTTGGATTTTACTACTCAAAACCATGCATTCATTAGTAGAATGACCATGAACTCTATGATATGCAAAAAATGAATTATTGTAATAACATTTCTTTTGAGTTCTTGGAGGAAGGGATATAAAGTGATCTTGGAGGAGTTTTGACAAGATACCCTCTTGATCTATGGTAGAAGGTGGTACTATGGGTTTTTTGAAAGATACATCTTGCTTAGTATGAGTTATCATACCTACACAAGATTCTTTAGATTGTGAGTTTTTTTTCTCTCCTTTATAGGAGGGTGTAAAATCTAATATATTAAAATCATGAGTGTTTTGTGAGATGACATTGACATTAAGCAAAGAGTGCATTGGTTGTTTCATTGTGGGTAAAAGATGACTTTCAAGACCACTAGTGTCGAGGAGTTCAGGGTAGATGACTATTAAGGTCAATTTAGGAGTATGTTGTGTGAGAGTGTTGATGTTGATTGAAGGCTTGGCAATTTCTATCAAAGGAAAATAACCAAGACCATAAGTTGTTTATTGTGTAATAGGATCGATAAGGTTTTGGATACCTTGTTTTTTAGTACCACATCCCTTTTTGTTGTATCCAAGTTGCTTCATAAGCTCATAACCTCATCCATAAAGCTTTTTCACTATCTTTGGATCAGGTGATTGTGCGTGATTAAGACCTTCAAAGTTTGTTGAGTAATTTTCTTCATTTTCTAAAGTGGATGAGGTGGATGCTTTTAGAGGATTATTCAAGTTTTGTGTTGTCATAACATCTTTTTCATTTCCCTTAGTTGAATATTTGTTTATTATCTTGTACTCATCCATGAGTGTTGGTGTGAAGTCTAAGGAACCCCAATCATCATCTAATAACTTTGTTTGTTGTTCTTTATTTGGTTATTGTACCAGTTCAACATGTGTAGTTAATTTTGATGTGTTTAAGGGAGTTCCTTTGAGTTTCTCAATCTACAAGACACTATAAGGCTCAGGATCTGTGTCAAGGGTGTATACTAAGTTGTTGTTAATGTATTTCATTTTTCGATGAAGATTGGAAGACACACCTTTCATTGCATAAATCCATGGTCTACCTAAGATAAGATTACATGAAAGTTCATGAGGTATAACATGGATTGGTGTATTCAAGGTGGCCACTTCAACTATAAGAGGTATAATGATCACCCCGAGCAGTTTCTTTTTTGACATTGTCAAATTGCTTAATAGATAAAGAATTAGGTTGAATGGTCAATTGATCAATGCCAAGCCTATTCAAAAGGCTCACACTGCACATATTAAGGGAAGAACCAGTATCTACAAGAGTTATCTTTATCCCTGTGGTTTTGTATTGAGCTATGATCATGAACACATCATTTTTTTTTTGCACATATAAAGAGGGGAGTTCACTTTGGTGGAAAACAATGTCAGCATTGTGTCCTTGAATCATGGCTGCTATGTCACTTGGTTTCACATTAGAAGGGATAGGAACTTGTTGTAAGGCCATTTGAAGCATAGTGTGAATGGTAGGTGAAGTTTGAAGTAAATCCCATAGGGATATCTTTACGGGAGTGCTCTTAAGTTGTTCAACAAGATCATACTCCCTAAATCGAGGAGAACTAGGCAATGTAGAATTGGGAAAAGTTAAGGAGGTTGGGGTTGGTTGTGGTGGTGATGGATTGTTTCGAATGTTATATTTATGAGCAACGGTATTATGACTTAGTTGTTACAAAAAATTGCTCCTAGGCAGGTAAAGGATAAGTTTGAGTTTGTTTTGAGTTTGAGGTTTGTGTGATGGTGGGTAAAGAATGAGTTCAAGTTGGTTTTGAGTTTGTTGTTTGTGTGGAGGGGGATAAAATATGAGTTGAGGTTGAATAATATTAACATCCCTTGGTGAATGAGATTCCAACATAGGTTCTTCATCTTCTCTCAAGGGCATAATATCATTATTGTCAATGATATCCTTATCTTGTATCATGATATTCTACCTAGAAGGAGAGTTTATAGGGGAGCAACAAATGAAATGTTATTGACAAGTAAGGCTTGGTTCATCTAAAATAAATTCATCACAAATTAGGGAGTTATGAATGGTTGAGTTTTCTTGTTGATCCATCGTAGGGAGATTAGGGGAAGACTCTATTTTATTTTCCATTGTTTCTAAGGTCTCATTCTCTTGTTCCATATTATCTACCCTAATAGGAGAGCTTTCAAAATGGTCATCCAAGTTTGTAGCTTCATCACAAGTGGGGGAGGCATCAAGAGAAGGACCATGATGATTTTCAAATAGATTGTCCCAAATGGTAGGAGCATGAGGGAAGGGAGGGTTAAGATTATCATGAATCTTAATAGGCACATATTCTTACACAAACCTACCCTTGTGGCATCGAGGAGGGATATTAGGAGAAGAACAAGTTTGATTATCATGGTTAGAGAGATTAGGTAAGGTGATGTTTAGGAATGTTTCTATGATATCATGTTCTTAATGTCTAACATCTTCCAAAGGGGAATGAGGAGATGGAAAATCAAGACTCTCAATGCTTGTATCTTTCTTCACCAAGACACCTTTGTCATGAATAGGAGAGGTATCGGGAGAAGAAAAAGTATGACTGTTAAGATTGTCTACACTACCATTCTCACCAATGGGCAATGTAATAGTAAGGATTGTGTCAATGGTTTTAACATGTTTCTTAATGACCTCATCATTGTAACAAAATCAAACTCATTGTTGTGTGGTCTCACAACACGCCCCATTTTTCCCCTTGGAAAAATGTGGACCCCCCTCTTCTCCTTTTCTTTTCCTTGCTTTTTGTTTTGTTTTTGCTAATTTCAATGTTGTTTTGATGCTCGGTTGGTTACTAATTTCCTCTCTCATTTTCACTTGGCCTTTTTGTTGTTTTATACTTTTTGTTTCCCTGTTTTGGTGTTTTTGTATACTCTTAGTGTTTAGTCTATTACCAGAAACCAAAATCCTCAAGTCCTACATTTGAGCCAAAAATAAATTGTATCTTCATAAGATTCTAGCTCTGCCCAGTATTTCATTGATCAAAATTTTAATCTTGGTAATTTTCTTTCTTATTGGAGTCTGGTATTTTATTACTTCTTTCTAAAAGTTAGAAACCAGAGAGTCTACTTTGAAATTGTGTTAAATTTATCTTTTAGACTTTCTTTATGGTCTTTCCTTTCGTTCTAATTTTCTTTTTCTCAAAAGGTATTTCCCAGATCCCAATGTTATTTGCTCCTTTTAGAAGCAATATCAGAAATCTTTTATCTTGGTGACCAGTAATGGATTACATATCTTTTAATGATGTATACCTTGCAAAGAACCAATGTGACATTTGATTGCCATGTATAATCATTGTGCCATCTTTCTTATTAAATAATGAGCCAACATAGAAATATAGGTGTTCATAATGTGGACCATAATTTGTAATGATTACACCTTTATTCTAGGAATTAATGTGAAATAATAGGTAATTAATGAAGGTGGTGAACTACCTATATACTTCGCATCACCTCAAGCATGCAATTTATTTTTCAACACTCCACTTCATGTCATATTACAAATTTTTGAAGGACATTGAATTAACGAAATGACATTGGCACACAAAGAGAGGTAAAATTTTGAGAAACTAAAATGCAGCTACCAAGGGTTTTGAAGTTGCATTCTAAAGAATCACCATTAATAACTAGAACCAAGTATGTTCCAAATAACTGATACTTTGTTAAGAGTTTCTCGGGATAAAATATTGATAATGGTATTTCCCATTTTGAAATTGAAATGTTAATTATTCTTTGAATTGTTAAATTTAATTGAAAATGAATTGAAAATTATATGAGATGTAAGTTTTGGTTAAATCTAACCCTAACTCACACACAAGACACACATTATAAAAATTGCAAAGCACATTATATACAAAATGAGTACTTCTGATGCAAGGATAGAAGATGAATTCAAGTATTTCAATTCACAAGCAGTACCCGTCAACGTAGTGGTTATAGATACCCACATGGGATGGTCTTTTGATATTGAAATTTGCTCACGACTATTACAAGAGAATGCTTCCCAATGTACCAAGAGTGTTGTGGAAGATGGATTACTTCCTACAGGAGGGTTTCCACCAACAATGGAAGCCCCTAAATTAGGTATGCAATGTATAACTCATTATAACCCATCTAAGAGGTTTGTTGAGAAAGAAGGGAGAGTTTATGTAGACCTATCTCAGAAAGGAATTATATAAACATTTGGTCTCCCCATTTGCACATAGATGTTCAATGTTGACCTGAAGACCAAGACCAAGACATATCAGAGTGCTAAACAACGTAATAGAGAAATCATGAGCACCCAGTGGTACCAAACCCAAATTACACAATAGATCAAGGTAATTCAGAGGTCTATGTTTAAAAAATAAATGCAAGACATTATAAATTTGCTGAGAAAAGTAGCTAGTTTAAGAGATGCAAGAAAATTCAAACCTTGGATGTTCGTGATCATATCTTGCATCATGGAGGGTCATGTGGAGCTACATTGGGGAAAATTAATATATGAGACTACATGAATAAATTGCTACATTCCCCAAAACTAGATTCTTCTACATGTCATCATATGTCATTTACTCATGTGCTATGAGAGCTAGTAAACAAGGGTTGAAACAGATTGGTACTATGGGCACAAAAGTCGGCAATAGTTTGATATATGCACATCTACCCCAGATCACCATCCACGGGTATAAAGATGATTACAAAAAAGTGACTGGTTTGTTCTCTATGAAATTGGTGAGAACAATGGAAGGTGATAAAGCTAAGAGATTATCCTTGGAAGCACAAAGTGCCATTCAGCCTATGGAAGTCTCATACATATAGTTCCCAACTTACTCCTACATTAGAGTGGAGGGATTTGATGGACACCCATTCATGCTGCCCAAGTATCCTATAGATAAAATTGTTTTATTGGAATTAGTGAGACAACTAAAACTATCTCAGGCTCTTTATAGCCATGGTCGTAAAAAGGCTTCTTTAAAATTTCCCATTACAATAGGAAATTATAAGTGTAGTGCAATTAGTGTGATTGATTTGTGTGAAGAAGAATTGAGGACCTACTATTTTGTAGAATTCCTTCTTCAAATAGCGTATTATGATATTGAAGGAAATACTTGTAAAAATATAGCTAGTTTTCATGCTCATGTGCCTCATTTAGAAGATTTTTGGCTTAACTATGAAGATGAGCACTTGGTAAGAAGAAGAAAGTATGAAAGAATGAATTTAAGATTTACTCAGATGCTCAAGCTTTATGACATCCTAGACCAATTGGAAGAAGATGATGGTTAGGTGTTGAACCAATTTTACAATGATGAGAGGGTATATGATGAACCCATTCTAGACCCAGGTGTTGATGATGAAGATATGACATCAATTGATAAATTTACCAGACCATTTTTAAGGTATACTCAACACTAGATTAATGATTTTTGCAAAGTTTCAAAGAAAGAGGAGTTGAACCTATCTTAGTAGAAGATAAAAGAAGGAAACAAAGAGATGAAACTACTTTTGAAAGTGGAGAGCCTATCAAGAAGAAAAGAAAGACTAGTAAGGTGACTCCAGGTGTTAGGATTAAAGAAAGAACCCCTAAAACTAAAAGACAAGAAGTTCCCATAAAACCATCTCACAAACAAAAAGATGCAGATACAGGTAAGGATAAGTCAAAAGTAAGACCTAAAGGTGCATCTTCCTGCATGGCTAAACCCAGAACAATAGTAATTATTGATGAAGGAATAGGAGCAATAGAAAATGTTGGTGCACAAACTAGGTCTATATCTCAAAGGGATATAACATTATTTACCTCTCCCCCTTCTATTAATATGACTAGTATGAAACAAGGAATGGGAGGGAATCCTATAGCTCTAAAGGAATTTTTTGAAGAATATGAAGCAAGAATTAAATAATAGATTGACAAATGGGGTGTTATGTGGGAGAAAGTGAAAGAAAAGAATTCTAAAGACAAACCCGTGGTACACCTGGTGATAGAAGAAATTTAGGATACAAGATCCAACCCCATAAATGTTGAAGAAGAAGAGTTTATTCAAGGAATGCTCACCTTAGAGGCAGGAAACCCTAGTGTACTTGAAATTGAAGCAAGGGAGACTACAGAGAAAAATCCTATTCATGAAAGAATTTTTGAAGATACTCTTGATTCCCATCCTTCATTTGGGAATGTGAAAAATATTAATGAACACTCGCAGGTCTTCAAAGAATCAGAGAAAGGCCATATTGAAATTGAAATTGAAATTATAGAAGAAGAAGCTACACATTTTACAGGAGATAGAATTGAAAATAGAGAGAATCCTAGTGTAGTAGTGAATGAAGAAGATAATGTTCAAAGAGATGAAATGGAAAATCTAGATAGACAGGAAAATATAAGTCTCCAAATAGATGAGGTAGTGTCAAATCCTACCAATCCTAAGTCTATGATAGATATCACTAAGGAAACTCTCATTTCAGAAAATGTGGCAAACCAAAGAGAAGATGTTCCTAAAAGAAGTGGTAAACAAGGAAATGTTATAGAGGTACAACAAGATGATGATACACCTAATTGGTTAATCAAGGAATTAGCTTCTCTAATGGAAGTGGAGGTACTACCTCTGAATCTTAATAATTTTATACAAGAAGTAAGTACTCCTAAACCCAGGTGTAGAGCAAAGACAAAGCATGTCATACAGAGGAAAACAGATGGAAATAGAACTATTCAGATAGCCACTCCAACAACTGACAAGGAAAGACATGAGATAATTCCCGAGGAGTATAAAATCACAAGTATTAATCTTGGACACTCATCTTGTTAGCAAGAATTAGAGGAAATAAAATTAAACTTAAATTCTCTTGTTGCCAGAGTACAAAAATATAAACAAAAGAAAAGAGAATTGAAAGAATGAGTTGCTACCTTGGAACACTTTACTAAGTCACTAACTTTATCTAGTTTAGAACAAGCTAAACTACCCCAACATCTGGCATTGATGTCACGGGAACAAGTGGATGCAATTAGTATAGTTTTTCATAAAATGAATATGTTTGAAGAATGGATTGAATACTGGGTAAAGAAAGGAGAATAATTTATTACAGATGCAATAATAAAGTACAAGGAAGCATGTCGTTCGTCAGAGAAACTGAAAAGATTTGAAGATGAATGCAGATTTCACCAGTAGCAGGTCATTGATGAAAGGCGAAACATTGAAATTCTCATGTATAAAGACATCCAAGAGTTAATACAGAATAATGTAATATTAGGACATGAAATTTCATTGCTAGGAAAGTGGAAGAAATAGCTGAAATGGGAAGGTGACATGTTAATACAATGTATTGAAGGATTTGAAAGAGTCACTGTCAAGTGCAGAGGATTAATCAGTGAAAATCAAGAATTTATTGAAATATCGACATGTCAAGGTTTTGATCCCCAAACATTAGGACAGGAGAGAATGGAAGCTAAACGTTTCAAAGAATGGATAGAAGGGATAAATAGAGATCCTATTCAATTTCTGATGTAGGAGGTCATTGACAAAATAATACAGTGCATAAATGTTATAGCCAAACATGAAGGAGATAAAGCACAGAAAAATGATCTCATATTTTGAGTAACTAAAGAATATATTAGGCTCAAGCTCACATGGAGAGCAATACAAAGGATTTCAAAAGAGCACATGCATCAAATATTAAGAGCTTTATGAGAATATTAGCTAAAGAAAGAAGGAAGAGTCCTAGAACCCGAGTCCTATGCAAAAGGGAAAGAATCGAATATCAGAAATATGATGAAGTTTATTTTGGTTTCAATTTTAAATTTGCAGGTTGATCCCTGCCTTGGTAGATGTTCCTCATCCCAGTATTTTGGAAGGAAGCTGGTAGTTTTGAGTGATACAAAATGTTCATGTTGAAGTATGAAGAAAAGTGTTGTTGCGGATGAAGTCAAAGCCTTGACTATTCTAGAATGTTCTTGACGACAATTGGTAGATGCGATGTGCCAAATTTTAATTTATTGTTTCTGATTCTTTGAAGACTTTTCTTTTTGAGTTGAACTTCTAGGGCCTTGTTTCTATAAAAGGTCATCTCCTCCCACATTTTTGTTTTAAGTTTGGAATTTGTGGATGTTGGAGGAGCATAATTTTTTTTTAATTTTTGTTCTTTTTTCTTATTTTGTGAACCATTCTGGTGTCAAACTTTGTATGCACATAGACATTAATTGATATTAGGGCTTTATGGATAGCTACCTATCTCAATATATTTTTTAGCTAGTTTTGTAAGTTCGGCCAAACAAGACTATATGCTACGCCATTTAAGGGTGCATATAGAACCTACTCAATGTCCATAAACGAAACCCTCTCTTTAAAAGCTTGCACCATTTTATACATAGTTGTGAAATAATCTAGGGAAATATAAAGTGGTTTGCTCTGTTTTGATTAATTCTTTGGAGCATCCATGGAGAATAACCGGAAGAGAATTTTATTTTTTAGTATGTTTTATACTTTGTTTTAGAATAGATGTTTAATATTTTGAAAATGTTTCAAAAAATATATATAAATGAATGGAAAGAATTTTGTTGAAAATATTTTATGTTCCATGAAATTGTTGAATGCTTAATGTTAAATCTACTTAAGTGATAGCAAAGGATTTGTGTTGTTCATGAAATATTATGCTGAATATTTTGATTTCATCATGTTATTTGATGAATGAGGTGAAATAGTATGTGAAATTTTTACAATTCTTAGCAAAGCTAGAAATAACCGTAGCCCCTTTTAGATTAACAACAAATGTCACATCATTACCCAAGAGCGACCCTAGTACAACCATGACCTAGTTATCAGAGACTTGGGATTGAACGAAAGCCAATATTTGTCCTATGAATGCAGAATTTACCTTTAGGTTGTCTTTGATCCATATCTTTCAAGAAGGATAGGCTCTTCGAGGTCTTGTCTGTGGAGATTTTATTCGACCTATTTACTGCAAGTAAAACTGTCATCAACACTCATAAGAGGAGATTTTGTATTTATGCAATTTTTAACCAAATCTCTTGAAAGAAAACATGCTATCATGGAAAAATGCAATGCAATGAATTAAAAAGAAATGTTTAAATGCATTTTTTAGATGTGGAACAGGGTAATTTTTTTATTGCATTATGCATCAACCTGCAAGATAAAATGTTGGAAATGAAAATTTGTAATTAAACAATGCATGAAATGAGATAATTTAGACTAGATCTAATTAAATGCATGTTAAAAAAACTCAACCAACTAATACAGATAGTTAAGGGCAGCAAACAAAAGCTTAAAAATGGGGTTTTTAGCTCTATAAAGGGTAGTTTCAGGGCTAAACAGGGACTAAGTCGCCCAAGGTGGTGAATTAGTCTTAGTAGGGATTTTTTTGATAATTTTTAGATTTTTTGATGGATTTTGATATTTACTATGTTGTATGATGCAAACCTAAGATGCCAATGCAAATTTTCAAAAATGTTCAATGATTTAAGATGCAAAAATGCTCGTAATTTAAATGATTTCAAAAATGACTACCCTTAAATGATGTTTTTATGATGAATAGGCATTAATCTATATTAATTCAAAGATTAAAATATATATTCACAAAAAAAAGGTGGGTGGTAAGAAGGTACACCCCGAGAGTCATATGGGCAATGCCCAAAAAAGCTAAAAAAATTGACCAATCACATGGGCCTAGCCCAGAAGTCCATGATTACAAACATAACATAAGAAAACCATTATGTAGCCAAAGCAGTGCCAACAGAGCTAGAAGGGTCCCTGTCATCCAATTTCTTCCCCCATACATCAGTAGGGTATGGAGTGATGTCAGGAGGAGGACCCTAACCATCATCAACTTCTTTATCTTTATCTATGTCTTCTGCGTGGTGAGGCGAGATTGAAAATTCAAGCCATGGAAATCTTTTACCAAAGTCTTTCCAACTAGAGCCAAAGGTAGGAGTGTCATCAGAGGGCCACCCATAACTCCCACCGCTGCTCCTCGAAACACCACCAGAAGGCCACCCCTCGCCAGCCTGAGGTAGAGGAGAGCAGGTTTTACGAGGAGGGTGAGATACCCATTGAAGAGCAGGCTAAGAGTGGGGGTGCGTAGAGCCACTCCACTACTAGCTCTGAGAGGGTGACCGACCGTAGGAGGAGGTGGGTGAAGTGGGCACTTGAGCAATAGTACATGGGGCATTGCCCCGGTGGTCCAAAAGCACTTGCAGGTGAACAACTTGAAGTGCAACTTTATTTGCCTACACCTGAATTTGTAAGAGCACATTAGAACAAATAATAGCTTTATAATATAAACAAATATTTTTTATCCATTTGAGTGTGAAAAAATATGTAGGAATTTCTATCTTTCTAGACATTAAAGAAGATTTCCACCCTCAAAGTGTGCCAAGGCTACATAAAAAATTTGTTCCCAAAATTTCTAGACATAGTATATGATACTAGGAGGCTTAGGAAGCACAAAAATGAGGTTTTTGACATTGTAATAGACAGTTACAAATATGGACTGGGACTAAGTCGCCTAGAATGGCGAATTAGTCCTAGTTAGGTTTTTTTTTCAAAATTTTCAAAAAAATTTAATGGGTTTTAATGTTTTTTAGTATGTATGACTTGAATACTAAAATAAAATGTATGTTTTAGATGTTTGGAAATGATTCAGAATGCAAAAATCCAAACTATATTCTTTTGCACTAATGCAAACTTTTAAACCCTAGAATACAAATTAACTAATGAAAAATGCAATGCAATGTTAATGCATGCTAATTCTAAGATGATGAAGGACCCAAAATTAGAAAAGAAGGGATTCAAACGTCAGGTTCACTAAAATGTGGATAATGATTTTGGATTTCCCAATTGCTTTAAGCTCTTTCTAGGGGTTTTCACCTAAAAGGAGAGGAATTAGGGACAAAATACAAATTTCTACACTCAATTTTAATGTAAAAGGGATGAAATGTATTTAAATGTGATGTCTAAATGTAATAAGCTAAAATAAAAGATGAATTATTGATGCTAAATCTAAGAAATGTGAAGTGCTAGAAAAAAAACTGTGATATGTAAAAACACCTAAAAATGCAAGTAAATGATGAAATAATTGAACTGAATTGGAGATGTGCACCTAGAATCTAAAATTTGATGTGGAGAGATTATGGAATCCTAAAAAATTGACAGAAAATGTTGACTGGGACACTTACACCAGGTTGGGCGGCTTAGTGCTAGTTTCAAGAAAACTACTCAGAAACCTATTTTAGCCAAATGGGTATCAAAATCTGCAAAAACCTCTGAAAAATAGGTTCATTTGGACTAATTCACCACTTAGTCCACTTCTAAATTTCTAAAAATTTGACAGTGGAAATGGAAGCCCTCGGTTTGCACTTCAGTTCTGATAGGTGTTTACTTCTCAAATTCTATTTTTTGGGCCTGAAAGTGACTTTTTGTTCATTTTTTGGCTTTGCAAGCAAGGAAAGGTCTTCAACACGTCTTCAACCTAGTCATCAATGATCTCCAAACCTTCAAAGTGACTAAATCTACAAACACACAATGAAAGAGAAAGAAATGGTGATTGCTAGTGCATGGGGGTTTTCCTCAAGTGGTCAAACCCCTTTTAGGTAATTAAACCAAATGAAGAAGGAATGTAATGAAGCATGCAACAATGGACCATGATGTTTGATTTTGAATTTTTGTAGCAAAACATGAAGAATCTGCCCCTAAATGTCCTTGGAAGCTATCTTGATGACTTGCAATGATAAAACCCTAGCTTGCTTGAATTGATAATAGGATGAATGATGGATGAATGATGATGATTTATGAACTAGGTCAAATGAGAGGGAAAATCCTATTTTTATACACAATTATCCCCTAATTCTTGAAAATACCTCATCATAGGTTGACCTTAGGATTTAAGGAATAAAAACCCGAAAGAAATATAATTTTATTTTGATTTTTGAGTGAAATGGCACTAAGTCACCACCAATGGTGACTTAGTCCACATGGGAAATTTTAAATGGATGTCAGGAATTGTGATAATTTAAATAATGGTTTTCAGGTTCTTCAACAAGACACTTAAGTAAGGATTGTAAATGTATAAAGGTACCATTTAAAGGATCAAAAATGTGTAAATATTGATGACAAGCCTAGGAAAGTGTGAAATTTTGTTAAAAGACTTTACAACACTTTGAAATAGGTCTTAGTAAGGTTATTTAGGAAAATTATGATATTATGGTCTTAGAAAAGTTTGAAGATGTACTACAACACCTTACAACACCTTTACAAGACATCAATAAATGCATTTTATTATATTTGCAAGGGCCCAAGGCCTAATGTGGATGTGTAAAACACCTCAAAACACCAAATCAAGGCCTCATTATGTCCAATTTGTCATCAATTATTCCCATATGAAGTAAATTATACACATTTTGGTGACACAACCTAGAATATCAGTATAAGATAGCCTTCACTACCCCTTTGGGTACCTTCTATTATGTGTTCATTCCCTTTGGGTTAAATAATGCAAAATTAACTTACTAGCAAGTGATGACCCTAATATTTCATGATTTCATAAATAAGATTCTAGAAAATTATGGTAATGATATCTTGGCAAAATCTATAACCCATCAGGATCATGTGAGGAACCTTCATATTATTTTTGAGAGGTTTTGACTCTATAAGATGAGGCTTAATCCTCTTAAGTGTGACTTCAACATAGACACAGGAAAATTTCTAGCATTTATAGTCTCTCATCGTGGAATTGAAGTTGAAACAAATAAGATGGATGCAATTGTTAGCATGCCTCCACCTAGGAATATTACCAAGTTGTAGAGTTTACAAAGGAAGATTCAAGCAATTTGTAGATTTATATCTCAATTGGTTGACTGTACCCTTCCTTTCACTCATTTGTTAAAGAAAGATGTTCACTTTGTATGGGATGAAGAGTGCCAGAAAGCTTTTGAATCAATCAAAACCTATTTGGCCAATCCTTCCATACTAATGTTAGCCATGTGGGATAAACCCTTTTTTCTCTACCTTGTTGCATTACCGTATGCTTTATCAACTTTGCTAGCTCAATATGATGATGACAAGAAAGAGAGAGTAGTCTACTACGTTAGTCATGTCCTGGTTGATTATGAAACTCGTTATTCCTCCATGGAGAAGCAATTCCTTACTCTTGTCTTTGCTACACATAAGCTAAGGCACTACCCTCTTCTTGTGTGTTCTCACATAGACTCGAGAGAATAGATTTCTAACATTTACAACTATCTCAAGACTGGAAAATTTCCCAATGGTGTGATGAAAAATGATCGCACTCATATATGAAAGCTTTCATTCTATTATGTTGTCTTGTCAGACTACTCTATCAGAAATCCTATAATGGCTTGCTTCGTTAATGCCTGACTAAAGTGGAAATACCCCTCACCCTTAGAGAAGCCCATTTGGCTTTCGGGGGTGAACACTTTGGTGGTAAATCCCTAGTGAGGAAATTGATACACATGGGGTACTTTTAGGAAAACAATGGAACAAGATTCCTTCAATTTTGTTAAAAAGTGCTTGCAATTTCTACAACATAGTTGTATTATTCATGCACGTGCACAAGAGTTACAAAACCAAACCTCTCCTTTCCCGTTTGCAAAATGGGGGTTGAATATTATTGGAAAAATATCACCTCCTTCTTCTAAAGGACACACTTTTATTATCACTGCTATAGATTACTTCATGATGTGGGTTGAAGCCATCCTGCTTCAATCCATGCATGCTGAGGCTATTTGTAGTTTTATTTTAAACAACATTAGTTCTCATTTTGGATAGCCTTCTACACTTTTCTATGACAATGGTATGTCATTCAAGAACAAGTAAAGTAATTCTTGGAGAAATTTCACATTCAACATAAATTTTCTACACCATATTATCCTCAATCTAATGGCCAAGTAGAAGCATCTAATAAGACTCTTGCATTCATTCTTCATAAAATAGTTAATAATCATGGTAATGATTGGCATATTCAATTAACATACACTTAGTGGGCCTATCGCACAAGTGTTTGTATGGCGATGAAAATGACACAATTACAACCTCATGTATGGTGTTGAAGCTATCATGCCTTTAGAGTTGGAAATTTTGTCCTTGTAGGTTTCCCTTAAAGGGTTGACTGATGATGAAACTTATTGATCTAATCATTTGCATCAGCTAGAGATGCTAGATGAGCTCCGATTACAAGACCCTTATCATCTTAAAGCTTATCAATGATAACTACTAGGCAATACAACCATGGTATACTTCCTTGAACATTCAAGATAGGTGACCTAGTTCTCTACGAGAATCAGAGAAATGTAAATGCACTACCTGATCAAAGGGGAAAATTCAATCCTAATTGGTTGGGCCCTTACATTTTCATGTCCGTGTATGGTTCGAGTTCCTATGGATTATCATCTATGGTAAGAACACCTCTAAAAGAGATCGTTAATGCATTGGATCTTCATTGATACTATGTGTAGTATCTAATGTATCATATGTGTAGTGTTCACTCTTTAAGTGTGGTACCATTACATATTGTAGTGTAGGAAAATGTATAACCTTGCATTTTCACACCTGTTTGGGCCCGCCTTTTTTTATCCCTATTTATGTCTTAATTGGTCCTATTTTGCATCCACAATTCTAATGAATTATTTTTATAGCTAATCCCAAAAAACCTCAAAGGGGAAATGATAATTTAATGATTCTAGCTATGTGTCCTTGATTTTTGGATCTGGACAAAGATGCCACCTAGGGCGTCTTTGTCCTCCATCTTGGGACCCTACTTTTAAATGTTCCTTAATTGGGCCCTTTTTTGGATTTTGTACCCCGAGTTTCATGCCTTATGACTAAGACACCACCTAGGGCATCTTAGTCCAATTTAAGGTATTTTCAAGATTTAACTTCAAACCTTTGTAGGATTTAGTCCCCTTTAACTAATGAATTCATATGTCAGCTTGTTGTGGTCTACTTTCTGGATATTAAGCATAGATAAGTATAATACAAAGTTCATTCATTTTCATACAATAATTTTGTGAGAGCATTCATCATAACATAATTGAGTTCACAAGAGTATTCAAGAGAAATTCATCAAGTATTTGGAGCCATAATCAAGATTCGAGCATCATATCAAGGGTATTGTTCCATCATGTGTGTTTTTGAGCTAACATTTGTGATGTAGGGTTTTGATTCAAATAAGCAATTCAAGTCAACATCTATCAAGCATTTAAGAATTTCAAGATCTACATTCAAGCTAGATATTTCACACAAGTTTGAAAAATTCATTACAAGGGATTGGTGAGTTGTAACATTGCATGTTGTTCATTTATCATTTCACTTCATTATCTTATTTCATCTCAAGGTTTAATTACCAAAAGGGATTTGACCAATTAAAAACCCCATTTACTAATAATCAAAAAGTTTTTCCTCTCTTGCATGTTTGTGATTGCAGATGTAGATTGAAGACTTGAAGATCATTTGAAGTGCAAAGTTGCAAAGTTGCATTGGAAAGTTTTCATCTTCATGGAAACTCACCCGTAGGTCAAATCTAGAAATTTCAGAACTTGAGATCAGAGAAGAAGAAAGTGCATACCTTGAACCTTAGGATCACATTTGGAGATTTCAAAAATTCAAAATGAGACTAAGTCACCACCTAGGGCATTTTAGTCCTCCCAAAGGTATTTTCAGAGATTCTTTTAGATCTATTTCCAACATCCAAATATTCTACATTTCCCCCAAAAAATAGTATTGGGACTAAGACAACAGTAAGGGTGTCTTAGTCCTCCCTAGCACATTTTGACATCATTTTTGCATTTCCAGAATCCTTATCATATTTCTAGACTTCCCAGGTACACATACCCTAACTTGTTGGTGCTTAATTTCATCATTTGCATTCATTATTTAGCTTGCATTGCTTTGTTTTGTGAGTTGAATGTTAAAATTCCTTTTCCAAGCTTTTGCTTGGTGGTGAACCCCTTTAAGCTGAAAGAACCCCCTCCTAGGTCTTCCTTGTTGAGAATTGAATCACCCTTTGGGTTGATAGTCAATCCAATTTGGGATCCTATGACATATTTGAGTGACAATGGGAAAATAACGGTACATCACCCCACCTACCCCATTTTTCTTATTGTTCATTTTGGTGAACCTAACATTTTAGAACATTCATTCTTCTGATTTGGAGTTCATTAAATTCATAGATCTAGGTTGCATTCATTCTTGCATTAGTGAAAGTGCATCTAGGGTTTCTCACATTTTCATTAGTGAAAGTGCATATAGGTTGCATTTTTGCTTTCTTACATCATTTTATCTCATTGAAAAAACTAAAAAGTGCATTTCCAATCATCTTAATTGGATTTAGAAACATTTTTATTACATTTAAAAGTTGAAAAAAAATTGCATTCGACTTTGCATTCAATTGCTTGTCATTAGTTAATTTTTCTTGCATTCATTTGCACACTTTTTTGTTTCTAAACATCAGGTCCCTGGATAGGCAACCTGTGAACACTGTAAACAATCCATAATTTGTGTCTTAGTCCTTCTTTGGATTTTTGGATTGGATCCCTCTCTATTCTGTTTGTTGTCTGTTCCAATCCCTAGAACCTCAGAATTTCACCAGTAGGACAAAGACGCCCTTACTGGCATCTTAGTTCTTAGTGACTTTTACTTTCCAATTTTGAGGACTTGAAATTGCTTCTCTGTGCTTTTTTTTCTTTCTTTTAGTTTTTTGTTATAGTTTA
The DNA here is from genome assembly GCA_007258455.2 of Sequoia sempervirens. Taxonomy (NCBI): domain Eukaryota; kingdom Viridiplantae; phylum Streptophyta; class Pinopsida; order Cupressales; family Cupressaceae; genus Sequoia; species Sequoia sempervirens. The sequence continues at coordinate 4,556 of VDFB02007504.1, read as the reverse complement.
CAAATTTTTTGTTATTTCAATTTCTTCCATTTCAAGAGTAATTATAAGTATAGAATATTGTGTTCATTGCACTTTCTTTGGGTTATCCCTTGTAGGAGCTATACTACTTAGTGTCCTACTGCTAATACTATGGTTAGATGAAGTGCAAGACTCATGGCATCTCACAATAGTTCAATCATCATGGATCTTGGGGTTTCTCACTCTCTTCCTAATAGTATTGCTACTCAACCCTCCATGGTCCATGATTTATACTCTACACTTCGAATCGCACAAGATTTCCTAAACAGATTAGATGAAACATTCAACAACTTACAAGCCTCTATCCTTAGCGAATGCATAGACATTAGCTTGATTCCCATTATATAAAATCTAAGGAAAATGCTTAAAAGTAGAAATGGAAATCAAATTATCTATTGTCTTAGTCACTTCTTTCATAACTATTGGAATAAGGAAAGAAATAATAATACCCCTGCCACAGTCAATATGAACAACAATGAAGAAAATCCTATGGATGATGATAAACAAAGTCCTATGATCAAACCTCCACCCCTTGAAGAAAAAAACATTGAGTTTAAACCCTCCTGACTAACCAAAACCCATCCATAAAAAAACCCTTGCCTATTTCCTAAAAAATTTCAAGAGAGAACCAAACAAGTCCTAATCCACCTCCTAAAAAAAATTATAAATCCAAAGAGAAATTGGTTGATCAACCTTCCATTGTTTCTTTCATTCTTCCTTCACAAGAAGAAAAGGAACCTATGGTTGACAAACCCACTCCTACACAAATTTAACTTGAAAACCATAATAAAAGAAATAAAAATGATAGAGAGCGTAGGCACATATGTCGTGCTATTGCTCGAAAGATAAACAAAATAGAAAATCAAAACTTGAACTTGAAAAAATTAATGCACGATGAGCTTCCTCCCTTACGAGAACAAATAAATCCTATGTTTCCAACACAAAAAGGACAAGAACTATTTATAGATAATATTATTCATCCTCCTATCGTGGTTAACTTGGATGACAATGAAGAAATTACTAAAATTGATGAGGAAGTGCATAATTAATTAAATTTGTTATTCTCCTCTTCCATGAGCAAAAATGATAACAACCATGGTAATCCTCCTAAATTGAGTGATGCACCATGTTTTGAACTTGGTGATTCTCCTAGTTCAACGCTTGATGTTGTCCCTCTCACTAGTTATTTTTGTTACACCTATACTGAACAAGAATGGGATGTGGATGAACTGTTGGATGGTTGACTCACATGTTCTTTACTAGTACTTTTTCTTTCCTATTTGCTTCAATTTTGGTTGATTTCAAGTGTGTAATGTGATCCCTTGTGATGATATGTTTGATGTTTCCTCTCTATGTGAAAATTCCTCTATTTGTACCTTTATTCTTCTATATGCCATAAGATCCTTTTCCTTTTCATTGGTTTTTACCTCTTATTTTCATTTATCTTTTCATTTTTTTCTTGTGTTTTTCTTTTGAGGATGATGCAAGGCATCGAGACACCCTATGCCTTTTCCATGTTGACCCAAAATATTTTTCGTTATCTTTTCTTTCTTTTCATTATTTTCTTGTGTTTTCCTTTTGGGGATGACGCAAGGCATTGGGACACCCTATGTCTCTTCCATGTTGAACCAAAATATTTTTCATTATCTTTGCTTTCTTTTCATTTTTGTCTTGGTTTTTCCTTTTTGGGATGATGCAAGACATCGAGACACCTTATGTCTCTTCCATGTTGACCCAAAACACTTTTCATTGTCTTTTCTTTTTCTTTCATTCTTTTCTTGTGTTTTCCTTTTGGGGATGATGCAAGGCTTCAAGACTCATGTTTCTTCCATGTTTACCCAAAAGTTTTTTCTTTTTTTTTTCTCTCTTTATGTCATTCCTCTAGTTCAATGTGTATTTGGTGAATGATGATAGTTATGAGCTCTCTAATATCATTGCAACAAAGACAGATACTGACCCCTAATCCATAGATACCTTATGTGTTTCTGGGGAGAAACCCTCTTTTCCTCTTTTCCTTTTCATGTTTTGGCTACTTTAAAGTAATTTCTCACAACATGGTGTTTAGAAAATTCTTTAAAGTAGGGGCATACATTGGAATTATTTTCACATTATTTCATTTTCATTTGTTTTCATGTTCCTTGTTTGATTTTCCTCCTTATTGTGATGCATCCTTTCTTGGTGGTGTCACTGGGTTTGATTTCCTCTAAGAGCATGATATTTCCTTGTCCTCTCCTGGAAACAATAAGTACAATATTCCCTAGGATGAGACCTTGTATTTATCCTCTCTTGGAGACATTAAGCACAATGTTCCCTAAGAAGAGGCCTCACATGAACTAGGTAAAATCCCTTTGAACATCCCTCTTTTTGGTTGCATTTTATTTTTGTACCTTATTAAAGTCATGGAGGTATGACTTTGATATGGTCCCTTGGGGCTCACCTAGTGAACACCTAGCTTCACTTTCCCTTGTGAGCATGTATTTTTGTACCTTATTAAAATCATGGAGATATGGTTTTAATATGGTCACTTGGGGCTCACCTAGTGAACAACTAGCTTCACTAGCCCTTGTGAGCATGCATTTTTTCCTTTTTTCTTTATCATAGTCATGGGGGTATGAATTTTATATGAATCACTTGGGGCTCACCTTGTGGACAAATAGATTCAATAGCCCTTGTTAGCGTGCACTTTGTTTGCATAGTGGATAGTGCATTCCACTTGTAAACCTCTTTTGGACAAATAGCCTAGACTCGGTCCACAGTAGGTTGGACGACCAGTCGAAGCTTGATCCATTTCATTTTTCATTTTTTTCCTTTTCATTTTTCTATCTTTGATGGTGTATGCTTGAAATCTAGTTATGGCTTCATATATCATTTTCAAGCATGCTCCTTTGTGCCTATGTTCGTTTGTCATAAGAGCTTGATCTTAGGGGCTTGGCCACCCTCTTGGTTATTGTCATCTTATCTTACTAGCATTCATACATTTGAACCCCTCTTGATTGTGTGGTTGGCTACTTTAGTGTGAGTTTGAAGCAAGTTCATCCTCTCACTAAAGTGGGGGCTAAATGTAGTGTAGGAAAATGCATACCCTTGCATTTTCACACTTGTTTGGGCCTGCCTTGCTTTGTTTATCAATATTTATGTCTTAATTGGTCCTATTTTGCATCCAAAAGCCTAATGAATTATATCTTTTAATGGATAATTTTGGCAAACCTCAAAGGGGAATTGATAATTTATTGATTCTAGCTGTGTGTCCCTGATTTTTGGGTGGGGACTAAGATGCTACCTAGGGTGTCTTTTTCTTCCAAAGGTCTCGGGACCCTAATCTTAAATGTTCCTTAATTGGGCCCCTTTTTGGAGTCTGTGCCCCAAGTTTCATGCCTTGGGACTAAGATGCCACCTAGGGCATCTTAGTCCCCCTTAAGGTATTTTTGGGATTTACTTTCAAACCTTGGCAGGATTTACCCTCCTTTAATTAATGAATTTATATGTTGACTTTTTGTGGTGTAATTTCAAGATATTAAGCATATACAAGTATAAATACAAGGTTCCTTCATTCATTCTCATACAAGACTTTTGTGAGAGAATTCATCATAGCATAATTGAGTTCATAAGAGCATTCAAGAAAAATTCATCAAGCATTTGGAGTATCATCAAGATTCAAGCATTATATCAAGGGTATTCTTTCATGATGTGTGTTTTTTGGCTAACATTTGTAATGTAGGGTTTTTATTCAAGAAAGCAATTCAAGTCAACATCTATCAAGCATTCAAGCATGGGTATGTGCAGGATCATCATGGAAAAAATAGGCCCTTAAGTGGCGAAAAATTTAGAAAAATTAGAGTTAGGCAACTTGATGTAAAAATTTGAATAAGTTATCTATATTTTTTCAAAAATATGTAAGAAGAGAATCTGTAGAAAATTGACTGTAGTTACTAAACTACTAGGTTTATTTAAAAAAAAATTCTACTTGGTGAAAATTTGAAATTTCAATGCAGTAGTACTTAAATTTTAGGGAAAAAAAAAGAAGTAGGTGTCTTTCTGACCACCCTAACCACAACAAAATGATAATATTTTTTTATAATATTTTAGATATAAGTAGAGAACTCATGTCTGGATGTGATGCATATTTTTTTTTGTATTAAGCAAATAATTAATTATGAATTATTACAAATTTTAAAAAAATATAAAACTTGTATGTCTGTCCACCTTTAACTTGGCTCATAACTTCTATGAATTTTTTTTTTAATCCTATAGTATGCAAAGCATAGAATGTGATGGCTATTTTGATTAAAATGTGATACCATTTGAATTCTATAAATGTTTTTCAATCAATCTACTAATCGTGACTTTAGTCATAATTCAAATAGAAATGACTAATAATTATTTATTAAATTCAAAGTAAAGAAAAATTTATGTTGTGGGTAAGTGCACCAAGATGGTTCCCAAAAAAGGGGGCTTAAGTGGCCACTTTTTTTCTGAAATCAGGAAATACTGACCTTGGACGTGAAATTGAGGATAGCTACACTCAAATTTTTTTGATG
>VDFB02007503.1:0-36439 GCA_007258455.2 Sequoia sempervirens | reverse complement strand
CTTCACTTCTTTCCACCGCAGAAGTGTTTGGTGCTGACCTATTTGGTGGTTGCATGTTTGAGGTGCATACATTTCATTGAGGCTAACCTAGAGAAGTTGTTTGAGGTTGCAGAGGAAATATATGCAAGGTAAAATGTTGGAGAAGATTGTCAGGTGTTTTTTGGTGTAAAAATATGTGGATGTGAGTGTGTTGAGATCTGAGTGCAAGATTAAATGCATATGACCACCAGAAGTAGTGAGTAGGAGGTTTCTACATTACAAAGTGTTTGAAGTTACTGGAGGAAGTGAGCTAAAGTTTGTAGATGGTGTAGAGTTTTTATGGTGGATTCTCTTGTTTCTCTAAGGTTGTAAGCCTCCTTATATCAATTTCTTCTATTCTCTTTATATTCCAGATAGTGAGTCATTTGGGTAGTGAGCCCTTCATAGTGAGCCTTTCTTATTTTTGGGCAGTGATCCTTTTCTAATCAGTGGTATTATTCATATATATGTTAGTTAATCCTCACCATGGTTTTCCCTTGATTAGGGTTTTCCATGTAAATCTAGTGTTCTATTGTGTATGGTTGTTGATATGTTGTTTAATTTTTTTGCATTCATATTGATGCATTATAAGGGTTTGAAGGTCAATGAGGGACTAAAGGTTTTATTATACAAATGATTCACCCCACCCCATCTTAGTTGTCTTGTGTGTCTAACATTTCTTTTGCATAATTACATATGATATACTTGAATATTACACCTAGATGGAAAGGTAGCATAGTGGATTTTTTTGAAACCCATGGAAGAGTCATCATATTACTCGCTTGAATGCCATTAACCATAAATGCTTAGCTTCAAAATATTACTTTTTAAGTACACATGTAAAATTTAAAGGTCAAAAAAATTCATCCTTATATAATTTTAATGTAAAAAATAATGGTATTTATACACTTTGAAATAGTAGTCAAGAAATTCCTATAGAAGAATTAGGGTAATTTTTTTATTTATACAATAAAAAATAAGCGTTTACTCATAGAAATTTTAATAAATCACATTTCCATATTGATAGTTTCAATTTGGTTAGATGTCAACATGAATTCAAGTAAGTAGTGTATATGTAGATCACTATTCATTACCCTCACTAATTTCCTTTCCCAAGGAGAACCAATAATATTATAGCATGTGTAATATGAGGACCACACTATATTAGAAGTTCACACTATTCTCAAAGAATTATACACACATTCAAGATCATATCATTGGATATTAAGTTAGCATGTCCTTATTGACACATGTCTTACATAGAAACTTCATGCAAACTAAGGTACATGTTGTATTAACCTAGAGGTGATAAATCCAATATTCGCTATATTTGGACTTAAGCATCACATCAAGGTTGATATAAAAACTTAATCAACCTCCTAGGAATGTGTCCAATGAAGAAAAATGAGTTAAAATTTTATACGAGGTATAAAGATAAGTTTACATTGAAGTAAAGAACCCTAATACAAAACTAGTTGAATAGATAATAAAACAAGGGATTTGCTATGCCAAATTAGGGGAGCTAATACATGATAAAAGTGTATATGTTCATCAATAGGTAACTTGAAGGAATCAATCCCTAATTCATATTCCATGTGGCTAGAGTGGTGAGATTGTTGCATTGGATCTTCGGTGATGGTTTGCATCTATTTTGGGATAAAATTGGTTATTTTCTTTGATTTTATAGAACTATAAACCGGGTATGTGCAAGATCATGATGGGCCAAAAAGTGGCAATATATGATGGGTATATGGTGATGACTATTTTACCACCCAAAATTGATGAAGCGAAAAGAGGTTTTTAAAAGGGAGATTCAGAGCTTTTTCCATTTGATATAAATTATACTTTCCTTTGAATTTAATAATATGAAGCGAAAAGAGGTTTTAAAAGGAGATTCTCGACTTTCCATTGATACTAAATTATGCTTTCCTTTGAATTTAATAAGTAGTATTATTCATTTTTTTCTATTGAAAAACATCTATAACTTTCAAAATGGTATCATATTTTTTAGTCCAAAACTTATCACGTCACATTCTATGCTTTGCATACAATAGGATTAAAAAATAAAAATGAATTCATGAAGTTATGACCAAGTTAAGATTAGTGGAGACATATGAGTTTTTTATATTTTTAAAAAGTTGTAATAAAAATTCATAATTAATTATTTACTTGGTAAAATTACAAAAACTATGCATGACATCGGGGCATGAGTCTTCTAAATATATCCAAAATCTTATTTTTTTTTCTATCACTTTATTGTGGTTAGGATGGTCAGACAGACACCTACTTCTTATTTTTTCCCTAAAATTTAATTACCACTACATTGAAATTTTAAATTTTCACCAAATAGATTTAAAAAAAACAAAACCTAGTAGTTTAGAAACTACATTCAATTTTCTACATATTCTATTCTTACATATTTTGAAATAATATATAGATAACTTATTCAAATTTTTTAAGTCAAGTTGCCTAACTCTTTTGATTTTTCTGAATTTTTGCCATTTAAAGAGCACATTTTTTCCATGATAATCTGCGTATACTTAACTTACACACAGTCTACTTTTTATAGTATTGTTGATAATTATTTCACATGTATCAACTTAAATGATAATTTTCTTAGCAAGGCCATCAACATATTTATTTGAATGCTTGTCAAAACCTAGTTTTAAAACAAATAATTTTATTATACTCATTGTGCCCCATTCATAGGTTTTCCAAGCTAAGATAAAATTATCAAAAATGTAGCTACCTCCAAGGATTCTAGTTTTATTTGGTCTTATAATACCTTTAGCAGTTGGCTGAACTCATATAGCTAGTGTTTTAGTAATAATTTTGTATGAAGTGTTCAATAATATAATTCAATTTTGACTAGAGATAGTATATTCATTCTTTGTTTTAGAGAATGGTTTTGATTGAACCCTTGTTGGTGCTTGAGACCAAAAAACCTCATTCAAGGGCTTCTAGATAAAGAAGATAAAAATCATCTTTAATGTGTGACCACATGATTTGGTGAAATTCAATATGAATTCCTTCAAATCACATAATTTTCATGTGATCCTTAGAAAAGAAATCTCTCTCTAACTCTTCAAGTGATAAAATTTAATTCAAAAACTTAATTATAATGTAGATCAATTTTATGAGGAATATAGTTTATGTAAATTAGTTTGGGAATTCAGAGAATAATACCTAGTGATGGATTTTTTATATTATAATTATGTAACAAGAATTACATAGATTATGAGATAGATCTTATTCAAAATAGAGTTTTTACAAGTTGGAAAACTTTCTGAAATATGTGCATGAATACAAATCTATCTCATTAATTTAAAAACTAATCAAATTATACATCTTGCAATGAACCAAAAACTTAGTGATATTTCTAAACTATAGTTTTCGTTTGGAAGAAAAGAGTCACCAAATGTAACTCCTCATTGTAAGTTGAAATGGATAGCTATATATGATAACATATTATCTTCAAAATTAAATTAAATTGTTAGAAAAAATATAGTTTGGTACCCAACATGATGAGATCTTAAATTCTAGCATGCTAGATAAAAATAAAACTTCTTGAGTATATTTGGAAGGTCTTAAAAAGAGATATATAGAGTCATGAAGATGTAAACTGAATGCAATGCCTCTTTTTAAAAAAAAGTGGCTAGAAATGCTCCAAAGGCCTCTCAAAATATAATTTACAAAGATATAGAAAATACTCAAAAAGTAGACTTTTGATATTTTTTAGATTTATTCAATATCATCCAAATGCTTTAGAATTCATGTGGGTTCAACAACCAATTTCTACCTTCTTTGAAAATAAAACCATAGAGTTTTGGGAAGAGAAAGGTTGTCTCAATAGGGTCTGTGTGAACTGAACCCAAAGATTATCAATCAGTGAACAATTTTTCTCTACTTTTTATAGTTAAAATAGTTAAAGAAATATTTTGATGCCCTATTACCTTCCTCGAGATCCATTGAATTATTACTCTTATTAAATAGCACTTTTCAATCTATGGATGTCAATTTTATGTAAGCTTCACACGGTCCTCTCTTTAGTTTCTGAGATTCAATAATATTAAGTTTATAAGATAGAGATCTGCATTTTATTTTAGTTTATTAGGTACTCTTGTGGTGTTGTGATGCAGGTGACAAACCGAGACACTCAAGCACAGACCACTGTGAGAATAGTTGATCAATGTTCTAATGGAGGACTTGACTTGGACGTAAATGAATTCAACAAGATTGATACGAATGGCAATGGATACAATGCTGGTCATCTGCAAGTGGATTATGAGTTTGTTAGCTGCTAAGCACAACATTATGGTGGCCCAATCAGTCAACTTAATATAAATTATAGAATAAAAAGACTGAGATGGGAATAATGAATAATCCAAAGATATTTATGGATTCAATTGTCAAAATAATGTTCATCTATTGCGAGCTATGGTTTTACATCTGAGGAAGTTAATTTATGAGATCTATCTAATTAACATAGATTTCCTCCAATATTCTATTATCAGTTGTAGCATTAATTTATGGTTTTTACTATATATTTATGTACCATGCTTGTAAGAGTAAAGACGTGCCAAAAATAGGAGGAAGTGATTGATAAATAGTACATTATGGATTAATATTTAAGGTCTGCACAAATATTCTAATAGATTAGAATACATTAAAAAAATAAAGAGATAATTTAATCACCTTTCTCCCTGGTTAAAATTTCTAGCCAAGAAATATTGTTTCCTATAAAGTAATCTAGATGATATGGGTCAATGAGTATGGATCTGTATATTGAACTATCATTACGCAATTCTTTACAGCAACTAGACTGTTTAAAATGATGATGACTTCAAGGCATGAGTGATTTTAGCTTTTCTTTCGAGGCCATTTCCATTAAACTTGTGATTATTATCTCCAAAGTTGAATTTAAATCATGTCATGTTCTACGTGAATTATTTGTGAAACATGCTTAGTTGTTCAAGGTAGTGAATGGAAGCGGAGAGGAGCTTGGGACTGGCTAAAGAAGATGAATGGTCATTTTCTATGAAAGTTATTCAAACTTCTCTTTCTTTTGCGTAATTTAATCAATTTGGTGTTCTTTGTTTCTTTGGTCTTTCTTTTTTTTTCATGTATTGTTTTTCTTTTATCCTTTGTTTTTAGGAGTCCTCTCATTTTCTTTTTCCTCTTGTATAAATTTGAATTAATATTAATTATTCTCACAAAGCATATCAATCTTTTTGAAAATGACAACTTTGCGAATAATTACATATACATTTATTAAATTAATAATTAAGATTAACTTATTAATCATTTATCATTATGATTGCAATTTTTTCTTGAAGATAAGTTGACCCATGGTACCCTTTTATTAGGGATTTCATCATTAGAAAATGTAATGTGAGATATGGTAGTAGGGGTTGGTTAAGGTTGTTCTTTAATATTTCTCACAAAATTATTAAAATTAAGAGAAGAATCTTTAATATATTATTTTTCAATATGTGCATCTTCCTCGACAATCACATCCACATTACTGGCTTGAGTTTGTGTAGACTTACAAACTTTGATTTGGAGAAGCCAAAGAAGCTCGTCTCCATGATTTACACATTTTACATGTACCATGTTATTAGATCTTGAAGTTTATGTCTCAAAAGTACACATATTTCTATCTTATGTGCATTAACTTTGTGATGATTATAAAATTTCTTAACATAATACCTTTCAAGAAACTAAAGAGTTCTACTAGAATTAGTTTAATTAGTGGCAAGGTTATCATGTTTTCCCCAAACAAAGTGGTCAAACATAAAGGTAAATTCTTAAATATGATCTTGCAAAAATGTAGAGATATTCATGACAACTTCTATATCCACTTCTCTATCAATTTTTCACAAAGTCGGCCTATGTATCTATGATAATCTACCAATGCCCTTGCAACATTAATGGTTGTATTAGTTTAATGAAGGGGTATAAACTGCTAGTGTAAATAGAGTGATCATGGGAATGGGAAGTCATCTTGCACACATTTGTAATGTTGATTCTTCCCAAGGGGAGAAATGTTGTTCAATGATTGTGGATCATCTTTAGTATCCAATGTTGAGCATCTACTAGAACTACAGGCATTTTGAGGGGAGGTTGCATGGTTTCTCTTCTCCTATCAATTTTTAGAGGAAGTATTTCCTCACATGGAATTCATTACTTCACATTTTTGGGGGGTCACATAGACCTTCTCTCTTTTCTCTCCTATGGGGGGAACACTTTTTGTACTTATGTAATAGAATTAGTCCTTGGGGGGTCATCATGAGTCCTTCTATCTTCTTCACTTTACATTTTATTGTATTTGCATCATTTCTCTTTTGGAGAGGAGTTTTATTTCCCACCAAGTTTTCTCTTTTACTCCACTTTATGAAAAATTTGTACATGAGTACCTAACATAGCCTAGTAGTTGAGACTCATCATCATCCATACAATGTACTTCATAAGTTTCACTTAAGGGGAGGTGTTAGTGTAAATAGAGATATTATTCACCTAGCTAGCTAATCACTTTTCTAGGATTGACCTATTCACACTCATGGCTTTAGTTTACTTAAGAATTTTAGGCTTTTTTCCCACTTGATAGCATTGAGGTATGTTTTCTCATCACTTGAGACACCTATTAACACTTGCTCACACACTTTTCAAGTGAGCTCACAAGTATTCTATCTTTGGAGGGTTAGTCAGGTATTCAATCCTACCTTCCTACCTTATCATCCTTGCCTATATATACAAGGTTCCTCATTGTATTTACACACTCTTCATCATATATTGATAGACATACTATTGTGCTCATATTTTCACTTGTGGAAAGTTATCAATTTGATCTCTTTGATATTGGAATTCTCCAAATGGTATCGAGAAATGAGAGTGAAGCACATTCCTTCCTACATCAAGGTGACTTCTGCACATAGCCCTAACATTGGAGCATTGTGGATCCAAAAAGACACCACCATTGTGTTCAGAAGGATCGAGAAACAAAGAATAGCCTTTCACTTGATGAAATTCGGTAACTTTCATTTTTTTGCAATTTTTAAATTTTGTGTACTTATTGTACTATACGAATATGTACGATACCATAAAAATCCCTATAGTATGGAAAATTTGTAGAAAAAAAAAAAAAAGCAAAGGACCAAAATTTTCCTCTTCCCATCTGCTAGTCTTGGTCAAAATTCTTGTTTTCACAGGAAATGTGGCCATTTTGACCTATTTGTAGGGTTTGTGGCATTATTTTAGGCTTTGTGAAGGCTAAATTGTAGGCATCCATGTTTGTATCTATTGGTTGTTTTCAGCAGATTTCGCTAGATACCTATGAGTTTTCTAGACTCAAGTCTCGAATACCTATGAGATAAGTGGCCAACAAACAAGATATAGCACCAATTGCTTTATCTCCTACACTTCGAGCTCTGCAAAACCCAGGAGGGTGATCCCACAATGTTCATTATATAATTCTTTTAGGCAATTCACATAGACATTGCATAATTAAGCAGATGTATTCTCACCAGTGACTAATAAGATGAAATCCTTCAAGAAATTGGCATTTCCTTGAATGAATTGTGCATCTTAAGTCGAGAATACAAAACAATACCAACCACAACAAACTAAAGATGGATTCAACAATTATTTAAAATGATGTTCTTAAGTCAAATAACCAGAACCATGAGAAAGGCTTACATGGCTTGAGATCAGTGTCATTACCTAGGTGATATTACTTTGTAATTCACAAATCTGTGACCGAATTCTAAAGACTACTTATCAGATCCAATCACCCTGCACACGAATTTATGATTTGATCTAATCATTTAACCAATCCTTCGAACTAAAGCTAAAACCAAAACATATACCAAAGTATGAAAGTGATGACAATTAATGAAATGATCTTTGATCAGAATTTTCATTAATAATTCTAGTACAGATCAAAATGGAGAGACTATAGACTTGAAAAACTTGCATTATCATTCAGATATGCTCAGGAGCCATACATTTGACAAAATTTACTATCTATACTCAAAGCATTAGACAAATAATTCTAACATATTCACTTTGTGTTCTCTATTTTCATAATACGATTCTAGAATTCAACAAAAGACCCGCACAAATGGCCCTGAATTCCCTTTTGTAGAATAAGGGAGAAAAAACAAGCCTCAGCCAGATGTACACATGTCACATTCTAATTGGATCACTACAAACATATTCCCTAATTTAGTTATATTTACATCTTTCAAATTGGAGGGAATACATATGAGACAAAGATTATTTGCATTTGTTGTAAGAAGAAAAACCACCTTCCAAAAGGCACATGTAAAAAAGAATATTCTTCTATGTTGTAGCACATCCATTCCATCGAGCAAGATGACAAAATGATGCAAATAAAAAATGAATCAGCATCCCACATCATCAATGACCAACATTTACCTATGAAACATATATTTTATACACTACAACTTCTAAGGCTAGGCCTGTATAATACTAGACCAATCATATATGCTTCACATCTATACTTACAGACCCAGTCTGTGACCAACAAATAATCTTCCCCATTCTTCATAGTCATCATTAGAAGGAAAATTGAAATCGATGATTTCATCCAACTTCCTATATGGAGAATACTTTGTCATCACAGAATTGGATTCTTTGTCAAAATCTTCCAAGAAACTGATGATAAATGTCAACTTTTCCAAAGTGTCATTTAGAACATTGATGTTGACCTCTTTACAAATTTGACCCACTTGGGAAGAAATAACATCATCCACCTCCCTCTTCCATATTTGCAATGGCTTCACTTCATCATTGGTGAGTTGAATGTCTGACAACAGTGATAAATCTTCCAAATCATAATGGGCCTTCAGTTCTCTTATTGTCTACTCCAGTGGGGCAATATATCCCTGGAACTTTCGCTCACTAAGTTCACAGACAAATGTATATGTTGGAATCACCTTAGGGTATCTACCCTCATGTTGGTTGGTTCCAATTGCTATAAACTTCAATCTTTCAGCCCTTGGAATCCACTTATTCAGGATTGGGATAGCCAACTCCTTATCCCTTTGAGATAATCCTATTGCTCGCATCATCAGGGAGTAATTGTCATGAACACCATTCAATTTGGCCTAGATCTTCTTATTTAGATGTTTCAAGACAATATGAACAATCTTTGAGATGTTTTCATACATGGTGTCTTGGGCCTGTCCCAACAACTTCTTAAATGTTTCAACTTGTGAAAGAAGTTGTACTCTTGTAGGTTCGCTAGATGAACTATGACCTAATTTGATTGGTTCCTCTACTAAGAGTGGCTCTTGTCCCAAATTATATGGCACTATTGCTAAGGTTTGATCTTGAGGGGGAGGTTGGGAGGATGCAATTGGAGAAGATGGAGGTGGATGACTTGAGCTAGCTTGGCCTTGATATCTCTACATTTCTTCCCTTTGTTTATAAAATGCTAACTCAGTCTCCAATACAGCTACCTTCTTTTGACTATTATCATATTCATTGAGGAGCTCATGGTACTTGTTCTTGAAATCATCCCTTTCAAGGGTGAGGTTTTCCATAGTTGATTTAGTAAATCTAGCAACATTAACAGCCATGTCAGCTGCCTCCAAGGCTAGGGTATCAACAACTCTCTTCACAAGTAACTACCCAGTGAAATCTGATGGCTTGGCTAGTACTGGTTTCCTGGATCTAGTGGATAATGACTAAATTTCTAACTACGCATCTCAATCTTCACTAAATGTAGACCATCGAAGTGCCATATCCAATTCCTCCTTTGTTTGCACTAGGGGCCTTTCAACCCTCCTTATGGTATCCAGAACTATATCATGATCAACAATGTCCCACTCTGGCAGTAGCAACACACCACATTTCTTCACAAGTTCTCTGCCATCTTCGACAGTAATCTTTCAGAATTCATCCCTCATGTAACACTCCTTAAATTAGCCTGAATGACACTCTCAGGCAGCTCCAGATATAAACTCCTCTCAGTGGCTACCTTCTCTGCATATTTTGTAGCTTTGGCCCTCCACAAGAAATCTCTAAATGCAGGTATTTCAACAAAGGAGTTATATTTCATAAACTCCTTACAAGCCTCTATCCTCAAGTCATTTGCACTATTTAAACCACTAATGTCAAGTTTTCCCAACCCAAGGCTGCTTTCTCTTGAGCTTGACGCAACTTCCCCTGCAGGGTGTGGCATTCTTTGTTGCGTATCCTCAGGAGTGATAAAGATATCATCTTCATCTATATCAGAATATTCAACCACTCTTCTTGCTTCCATCCTTTGCTTCTTATGTGGTGGTTGCTCCATTGGAGTGGGACTTCCTACAAGTGAATCAATATCAATTATGGGTGGGGGAACCTACCTTGGAGGTGATGGCACTGACCTTTCAGGAGAAACTGCCCTAGATCCCTTAGAAGTGATAGGGTTCGGCAAAGTTTGTTCTTCATCTACTGCTTTCTTCCTCCTGGAATAGATTCTTATTTGCTTGGGTGGTTGATAAGTGGGCCTTTCCTCCAATGCTATAGTAGCATCTTCTTCAACCACTCTTGCTTTTCCTTTATCTGTAACCTCCCGTTATTAACTTAACACACCAACTATACTTTCAAAATTATCGACAACATACATGAACTGGTTAAATTCATCATGTATATTTGGCAGAGGATTATAATTGGGATCCCTTGTCCATTTTTCCTCCACCATCTTCCTATAAGCAAGATACTTAGCTTTCCTTTCATCATGCTCTAGAAAACTAGAAATATTCTTGATAGTACATCTTCAAGATAATAGAAGATGTGCACAAAAGTACCAAGCCTTTTATCTACTTTTAATTTAGTAATAAAGCCCCCAGGGTCATGATTCCTCGGGCGTACAGTCTCCAACTTGTAAGGTACCAACAGATGCACTAATTCCCTCCATACCCCTTTCACCATAACATAATCAGCAAATGTTGTCCACTCTGGAAATAATGAGCCCTTCGTTGTTGTATTAGGTAGATGTGCAACCTGAGAAGCTCCCAGTTGTCTCATGATTTCAAGAAACCCTATCCTTAGTGGCACCTCTCTTGACAAAACATATGGATCCAAACTATTGCCATATAATCTAAAGATTGTTTTATCAGGATATAAAATCAAGTCTCCCCAATTGTGACTCAAATTCAGGTTAGGCCTCATCTCCAAAGGTCTCAAGAATTCATGAATTTCCATAGGAATTATTGGTGGTTCATAGATCAAGCATCTCCTTATTCTCGATGCACAAAAGCATTCTGAAACATCACATAATTATATTTCTGGTCATCCTTTTCCAGAATCTGGGTCCAACATTGAACAGAAAAATCAACACCTTCGGCTTCTCTTTTCAAAGTTATACATCTTTCTCAAAACCTTATGCCCTTTATGCAAGAACATAATAATGAATAATGAATACCACATAATTTCACCAATTATTTCCCTTCCTTCAGAACAACTAGACCTTTATTGATCCAGGTGGATCTCGAAGGCCTCAAAAATCCAGCAGCTTTAGAATCTCCCAGAACTGGCATCAATGCATAGAGCACAGTGATACGATCCTGACGATACTTGAAGCGTGTCAAAAGGAGTTTGTTTGCTCGAGATATGATCGGTCAAAGTTCAACAACGGCTGAGGATGCCAGATGGTTGACTAGAAAATTGACTATCCTCAAATTAGGTGAAAGTAGTCTCAGATTGAAGAGCTTGCCGACAGGATTCTGACGCAACTTGAATCGTGTCAAAAGGATATCGTACGTGTGAGTTATGCTTGGTCAAAGGTTCAGTCAAACAGGGTACCAGAGCCATCAGAAAGGCAGAAAAATTGATCATCTCAAAATTTTTCAAAAATGGCATCAAATCAAAGTGCTCGTCGAGACGATTCTGACGGCGTTCGTTTCATCGAAAACGGAGCTCGTATGCGCAAGATACGGCCAGTCAAAGCTCTTGGTTGACTTGGTGGACTTGAAGGTACAGTGATGACATCATCATCCGTACAACTAATGTCAGCACATGGTACAAAATCCAAAGTGGACCAATCGGAGGCCAACATGTGTCAGTTCATACCGGACGAACAGTGACGTGGCATCACAGGTGGCATCCAGTCAGCAGTGACGTGGCAGATAGTTGGCAGATGATGTGGCTCTGTCAACAAATGAAATATTTCCACGTGGCAGTCTTTTGGTGCACCAAGTGTCCCTCTATCTTCTATCCGAATTGGGCGAGTTCGTTAAAAAATTTTTTGAACAAGCTCGAACCCGTGTCCTCTCCACAAATAGCCAACCGTTTGAATCGTTGTGCCCGCCGGTACGCATTCAATATTGCACGACCAGAGTTTTGTTTTATTGTGAAAATTTTCGGAGTCTATTTTAAAAGCAAAATGGCCGACGGTTCGACCTCGTAACCCCCAGGTTGTTAAAAGGCTTATAAGCCGGTAGACCACCGTTGTAATTCTATTTGTTAGTGGGTTTAGTTTATTTGTTGAGTGTGTTAGAGCCAAAAATAAAGCAAATGTCATATATTGTTATCACCTAACCCCTATTAAAAGAACAAAGCCAAACCCCGGGAAAAATAGAAGACAAAAGGAGTTATATTCGAAGGTTATTTTGTTATAGGGGGGTTATTTTGCATTTATGATGTTTTAGCTCCTTTATGGTATTAATTTTGTATAAAAGGGAGATGGTGAGAGTGCTTTTCATTCAGAGAAATTCAGAATTCAGGGATTTAGAATTCAGGATTTAGGAGTCTTGAAGAGTCTTGGGAAATCCTTGTTCAACGAGAAGAGTGTATTCTCATTCCTTAGCTCTTAGGGATTTTTTTGTTTCTCTTAGTAAAGGGATTTGGGAAAGTGAGAGTTTTCTCTTGTAAGCAAGCTAAATGGTCTCTTGTGGTGAAATAGGAATTTAGTGGAGCATGTTCATGACTTTTTGAGTCATTTGTAAAGGCTTGATGCCTATGTACTCTTGTGTGAGTGTGAGTTGCATTTTCATTATCTGAAAGCATTGTAAAGCTGACAGAAGGACTGGGCAGGGTGCTAGAAAGTTCTTGTCAAGACAGTGTTTCAGTGGGAAGCAGATTGTAACTCAGTGAAAGACCATCGTGGTGTAAAAGGAAGTTTGCATCATATTAATGGCATTGATCGCACTTATTTGCGGATCTGGAGACGTAGCAAGAAACTGGTGAACTCCTTTATCAAATCTCTGTGTCTCTCTTTTCTTGGTGCATGATTCTATCAACTTCTTTACTTTTATGTGGTTATTTGCTCAATTCACAAGCATCATCAGTTACGATCTTAATTTTAAATCTGTATCCTGGTGAATCTAACAAGTTGTTAAGTGATTCATAGTAACGAGTTTACAGATCAAGTTGGTATCAGAGCTAGTCTGACAAGTTGCAGGTTGTGGAATACTTGGAGCAAATTCAAGCAGTGAGGTGAGATGTCATCACATAAGGAAAATCAGTTTCCTTTTGTCTTCGATGCAGAATTTTATAATACTTTCATGGCAATGAAAGCCAAGGTTGATGAAATGTATGAGGAATGGAAGTCTGAAAAAGAAGGCTTGTTGAAGAAAGTCAAAGATGCAGACTCGATGAAAGCTCCTGATTCTTCTCATTCTCTTCCTTGTTCTCTTGGTGATTTTGAGAGACAGTCTCAAGGTGTTGGATTGAGGTTGTCCACCAAGATGGACTATGACAGAAAGGGTCTTGGTAGTCATGGACAAGGCATGGTTGAATCTGTGAAGATGGAAGCTGGACCTCACTATGCAAGATCAGGGTATGGTGATGGAGAATGCTCCAAGGTAGTGGACGCAAAGAATTCTCCGAAAGAAGAACCATTCCAAGAACGATCTAAGAGAGGTGATGGCACATCACTTTTAGGCAGTGGTGACACATGCAAGATGTCCAAGAGAAGAACGAACACAGATTCTTCTCGGCATGCATACACCAAGGGTGACCATCAAAGGTATAATAAAGCTGATTGTTCTAATGTTTCTTTTGATTTTAAGAAGATTGGCAATGTAAAAATTTTACGGTATAGAAGACCGTGCACATTTTGTGGGTTGAATAACCATAGTGTTGCCAAGTGTTGGAAAAGAATGGCTTTGTACAGGAAGGTAGAGTCAACCAAGAAAGGGACACTGCGTAAAGACTCATCTCCAATTCAGAAGAAAGATAAGGGAAAGAAAGTCTGGATGTTGAAAACACCTTGCTCTTATTGCAACAAAGGTGGACATCAGGAAGCTAATTGTTGGAAGCTTCATCCAAAGAAGGGTAAGAAGAAGATTGCAGTTGATTCTCCGTTGGTGAACACAAGGCAAATGAAGAAGCTCATGTATGTGAGGAAAACTTCTTCACTCATGTGTGCAAAGGTGGAAAAAGCAGATGATTTGAAGCATAAAAATGAAGTAGTTGCTTGTAAGCCTAACTATCATGTGTTTCAGGGATCATCAGTGCCGCAACATGAAGATTTGTCATGGAAACCTGTTAAGAGGATTAAAAGTATTGTTAGCTCATTGTCATTAATATCCTTGTATTTGTTAATGCTGCTAATGTTTTGTACATGGATAGTAGCTGGGGTAATGAATGCAGAAGGATGTGGGAAAATGCAAATGGGTAGCAATGTGATTGCAGTTTTCATAATTATTGTATAGCTTTTTGATGAAGCAGGTGCACAGAAAGGGTGGACAGATACTGGACAAGTGGGAAGGTGTTTTTTCTCACGTCGTGTTTGATTAAGAACCTTTTGGAGGTCCAAAAGTTCCTCAATGAGGAGGAATGATCCAGGTGGATCTCGAAGGCCTAAAAAATCTAGCAGCTTCAGAATCTCCCAGAACTGGCATCAATGCATCTAGAGCACAGTGATACGATCCTGACAATACTTGAAGTGTGTCAAAAGGAGTTCGTTTGCTCGAGATATGCTCGGTCAAAGTTCAACAAGGGCTAAGGATGCTAGATGGTTGACTGGAAAATTGACTATCCTCAAATCAGGCGAAAGTAGTCTCAGATTGAAGAGCTCGCCGACAAGATTCTGACGCAACTTGAATCGTGTCAAAAGGATATCGTACATGTGAGTTATGCTTGGTCAAAGGTTCAGTCAAACAGGGTATAGAGCCATCAGAAAGGAAAAAAAATTGATCATCTCAAAAATTGTCAAAAACAGTGTCAAATCAAAGTGCTCATCGAGACGGTTCTGACGGTGTTCGTTTCATCGAAAACAGAGCTCGTATGCGCAAGATACGGCCAGTCAAAGCTCTTGGTTGACTTGGTGGACTTGAAGGTATAGTGATGACGTCATCATCCATACAACTAATGTTAGCACGTGGTACGAAATCCAAAGTGGACCAATCGGAGGCCGACACGTGTCAGTCTATACTGGATGAACAGTGACGTGGCATCACAGGTGGCATCCAGTCAGTAGTGACGTGGCAGATGATGTGGCTCTGTCAGCAAATGAAATATTTCCACGTGGCAGTCTTTTGGTGCACCAAGTGTCCCTCTATCTTCTATCCGAATTGGGCAAGTTTGTTAAAAAATTTGTTGAACAGGCTCGAACCTGTGTCCTCTCCACAAATAGCCAACCATTTGGAATGTTGCGCCCGCCGGTACGCATTCAATATTAAACGACCAGAGTTTTGTTTTATTGTGAAAATTTTTGAGTTTGTTTTAAAAGAAAAATGGCCGACGGTTCGACCTCGCAACCCCCAGGTTGTTAAAAGGCTTATAAGCTGGTAGACCACCGTTGTAATTCGATTTGTTAGTGGGTTTAGTTTATTTGTTGAGTGTGTTAGAGCCAAAAATAAAGCAAATGTCATATATTGTTATCACCTAACCCCTATTAAAAGAACAAAGCCAAACCCCAAGAAAAATAGAAGACAAAAAGAGTTATATTCGAAGGTTATTTTGTTATAGGGGGGTTATTTTGCATTTATGATGTTTTAGCTCCATTATGGTATTAATTTTGTATAAAAGGGAGATGGTGAGAGTGCTTTTCATTCAGAGAAATTCAGAATTCAGGGATTTAGAATTCAGGATTTAGGAGTCTTGAAGAGTCTTGGGAAATCCTTGTTCAACAAGAAGAGTGTATTCTCATTCCTTAGCTCTTAGGGAGTTTTTTGTTGCTCTTAGTAAAGGGATTTGGGAAAGTGAGAGTTTTCTCTTGTAAGCAAGCTAAATGGTCTCTTGTGGTGGGGTGCTACCACAATAATGGGTTACACTTTTGGGACATCTTGATTTTTGCCTGAAATCACATATTTTAGAAAATACAATGATTTATGACTTTAAAGGTTCCATTTAAATTATTTTAATTAAAGAGGGATTGATCCAACCCCCTTAGATCAAAACCCCTTGGATAGAACCTTGTTAGATTTAAACCATACCTATAATCGAAGTCTCCTCTACACCTATCAAAATGCTGATAAAAAACCACTTTTGATTTACCTTTTGAGTGATCAAATGAATTCATTTAAAATTTATGCTTTGTAAGCCTGTAGCCCTTATTATAAGCTTCTAAAAAGTATAATTTTAAATATGTTTAATTTGATTATTATATTTATTTCTTATTTCTTGTGAATGTAGGATTTTCCATGAACATCAATTTCTTCATTTCACACATACGAAAAAATAGAAAAAAAGACAAAAAAATTCTAAAAAATACATGTTCCCTAGGTATTGATGTCCTTATTGCAACAAAAAATAATAAGTTAATTCAAATGAATACAAAAAAATTTATCTGTGTCGAAGTACACCTCTGTCCACATTATAATTACACTGACTTGGAAAATTCATTAAGAAAAAAATGTAACAAAAAATTATGAAAAAATATCCATCCCTAGATATTGGTGTGAAAAATTTGTATTTTAAAAATCAGAATTGTATCCTATCTATAAAAAAAGTTATGTGGGCCGAAGTAAACATCACTTTTTAAAAATGTTGATTAGTAAAAAAAATAAGTTATTAAAATTACATAAAATGATTCACAATTTATTTTTTAATTTTTTAAAAATATAATTAGAATCTACACAAAATATCTAACAAATAACTAGTTTGATTCATCTTCAAAACCTTAATGGTTTAGCGCTATAGGTGTAAGAAAGAATGTCCGGTGAAAATCCTGATTTTAATGTCAAGTTTGGCCAAAAATTGTAACCCATTATTGTGGGATCACCCGGTGAGATAGGAATTTAGTGGAGCATGTTCATGACTTTTTGAGTCATTTGTAAAGGCTTGACACCTATGTACTCTTGTGTGAGTGTGAGTTGTTGTTTCATTGTCTGAAAGCATTGTAAAGCTGATAGAAGGACTGGGCAGGGTGCTAGAAAGTTCTTGTCAAGACAGTGTTTTAGTGGGAAGTAGATTGTAACTCAGTGAAAGACCATCGTGGTGTAAAAGGAGGTTTGCATCATATTAATGGCATTAATCGCGCTTATTTGCGGATCCAGAGATGTAGCCAGAAACTAGTGAACTCCATTATCAAATCTCTTTGTCTCTCTTTTCTTTGTGCATGATTCTATCAACTTCTTTACTTTTATGTGGTTATTTGCTCAATTCACAAGCATCGTCAGTTACGATCTTAATTTTAAATCTATATCCTGGTGAATCTAACAAGTTGTTAAGTGATTCATAGTAAGGAGTTTACAGATCATTTATGGATATGTTCTGCCAAATATGTGGCATAATCATAAACTATATTGTAAGTTGGGTGTTGCAGATGTGTTTCCATATAACTATATTCCCTCTACAATGTCTCAGGTGGAGAAAAACTGATGATTTGGCACAAAGAATATACAATCTTCCTAAAGTAGCTAGCAAAATAGTTCATCAGGAAGGGTTCAAGCTCCTTCTCACCAATTTTGATTTGTTTTCTATGCTTCCCGGTACCAGTGGTAGTAGTATGCAAGGGAAACAACTTTTTTTTTTATTAATACCTTGATGTTGTTGTGTTCCTTCCTGATATCATCCATATTTAGAGGAACCAAATCCTGACTCCACTCATGCAAATCAAAAACATCTTCAATTTCTTGACTGGTTATTTTTACCATATCCTTCCCATCAAATGTCCTGATGACCCTAGAGATGAGATCATACCTTGAGGCAATATCCTTCAGTAGATCAACATCCATATACACATTGGGAACCACTAGTTTTCCCATGTCTAATCTCCAAGGGTTACAGAGAGGAACTCCAAGGTTTTTGATCCCAAACCAATGCTGAAAGAGCTACCATCCAGTGTAAGGAAACTCAACATCCTTAATGAAGCATTATTTATCCATCACTCCTTCTTTGACTGTAGGGCCATAGAATAAGACTTTCCCTTCGGGTTTCTTATTTGTGGAAGACGTTAACAAGTCAATTACATACTGGGAGAGTGATCTAGTCTAAGTGGCAGGGGAAGCAATTTGTACTTTGGGAGCCATGGCTATTGAAATGAATTCTAGGCAGACCAGGGCTTCAACGAGAAAAACTCCAACTACCAACCTCCTAATTCAAACTGAGGGCTCAATCTGAATGCTAATTTCAAAAGGTTTCATTGGGCTACGACCTTTTAAAGATGGAATTAACCCTAACTCCAAGCAATTAAAGTAGAGCAATAAAACACATTCACTGAAAGAAAATTGAAAACCAACCCTAATTCAAAAAAAATAGAATAAAGCATAAAACTGCGTTTATCGTACTTATGGCTTTCAATCGCAAAAAACCCTAATGTTGGTCGGGACAAACACTGCAAATCACTTCCTTTGATTTTTCGTATTTCTCCAATCACATCTTCAAATCTCAATTGTGTGAGAACTACACATATTTTGAGAAAAATTGAGTCAGTTTATGAGTTACCTCTGCCATTACTGCTTGCTCACACGAAGCAAAACAATTACAACAGGTGTACTCACAATTTTGAATGTGCACCATTGATCTTCAGCTGAGATGGCTATCTCAGACGACTCAAATTGAGTCAATTACATTTGAACTTCATCATTGTTCCAACCAGAACAACTGTCCTATAGAAATATGCCAACTAGATCCTTCTTCGTGTACTTGTGGGCTCCACCTACCAGTAGTCGTAGGACATACGTGGCGACTTCTCGCGGTCCTCGCAACTTTTAACAAGTTTGCATCTTCTCTCCGTGAGATGGCAAGGAATGGTAGAGATCAACACTTCCCTCTCAATAATCACCGTTGAACATAAAACCTTGAGTGTCAGAATGAGAAGTGATGGTTGGGTCCACACTCATGATTAAACACATGTCAACATCTTGCAGACCACATAGTAGTTAAAGAGCCTTCTCTTGGGACCTACAAGCTAGTGGGGAATGACTCAAATTAATTCCCACGATCAGATGATCTTTGATCCTACACATACGACAAAGTTAGCCATAAAAGAGGGCCATAATTAGGTCGACGACATTTTTACCCTAGAGACGGATGACTTAGACTTAAGTCAATTAGGAGTGAATTATTAAAACCCGACCTTAGGAGAACCAAAATAATTCACGGTTGAAGGTGACCTAATAACTTAGATAAGAGGGTTGGTAAAGTAAGGCATTGTGATGGCTCAAATGGTAACTTAAACTAGTGGCAACTGGGCAGAACATGTCAACCAAAAATTAAAACGCCCAAGGTTTAAGAGTGAAGCATTTGAAAATGAGGTTACAGAGGTAAAAACCTTAAACCCTACATATGAGCAACATGTGACATGCCATTACTAAGCACAAAGTGACCTCAAAATGTCAAAAATTTTAGGGACTCCATCAATGATGCAGACCTAGGAGGCTCAAACTCAATCTAAGTGACAACCTACCTTCAAGAGGCATCTAACAAGATTGAAATGGTCTATTAGAGAAATTCAAGCAATCCTCAAAGTTTGACAACAATCAGAAGCATATTTTCTCACTTTCACCCATGTAACCTAGTAACAATGCAAACCTAGTTTTTGTCCTTTAACTCCAATACTTCTAAAGACACTTGACAAACAGAAGGTGGATTCAGATACCCATTTTAGATTTCTACAACATATCTCTTAACTAGATACAAGTCCTTTGGACCAAACCCCTGAAATCATCACTCTTACGCTGACCTAATTAGGCTTATTAGGCCTAATTTACAAAGCAACCTCCCTTTAAACTTAGCACAGACACCTGAAACCCTGAAGCAGCATTTCCTATTCCCTCAAACCTCTAAATCCATAATCAACTCCCAGGGTTGACCCTTCCAACATAGCCAACTCTAAAACCCTTGTTTTTTAGCCAAACTAAGAGGGTTTATTCAAAGTCCCACTTGCACAACTTCCCAGACCATGCCACCAACTCAGACACTTGTATTTTAACCCCAAAATTCTTAAAAGTTGAAGAAATTCTCCCACTCTCATTTATTTTATCAAACCCTAGGTCAGAGGTCCCATTTTCATATGTTTTTCTTAACAAAAATCACCAAAACAGCATCCTTATCTCCCTTATTCCTCCTCCACAACTCTAGTCATGCATCCTACAACCTACTCAACTCCCTAGGGCCCATTACACTTGTTACAATGGTCACAGTCAGTGTAAGGGCCCTTGAAACATTATTTAAGTTACAAAACCCTCAAACAGGGTGTTCTTAGCCTGTCACAAGAAAACAAAGATATCTAACACCAAACTCTACTAAATTCCTTCAAATCTGATGCAAAAGAGTGCTAATACAGGCCTTTACAAAATATGAATGACTACATTACAAAATTTGGTTGTATGGGTCCGTACAGATCTGCAAAATGTGAAAGAAACTCAGAAAATGAAGGAAAACACAGAAATTTCTTATTGCCAATTCTTCAAAACTTCAAGCCATCCTTACAAACGAGTTGTCATGCCCTTTTAAAGGCTTCTCCTCTTCCAACCAACGACCAACTGCCTTACAACTACTTTTTAAATCTTTCATGACTGTTGGAGGCCATAAATATACCTTTACACACAATTTAACACATTTACATATATATTATAATGTTGCGCTCCTATGACCCCTAAAACCACACAAATGGCTTGGAAATAGCCTTATTACATCAACAAAACTCTAATCTTGCACATCCATATACAAATTTAGGAATTTGCCTTCAAAGGCTACAAAGACACTTTTGGTGCAAGATTACAATTTTTTAACATTTTGACCTCTAAACTCAAAAACTCATCCTAAAACATACCTAAAGGTCTTGATTGACCTTATTCAAGACAAATAAACATCAAAACAACTTTCAATCCTCCCTAGACATTCTATGATCTATACGTAATGCCCCAATTGTGAACATAAGGTGTAGGTGCTCCTGCACCAATCAATATCTATTTGTCAATCCATTATGGGCATTGTGTTAATCCAACCTACCCATTCAAAGGCCTCTTCTTCCTCTATGCAAGGAAAGCCTCTATCTCCCTCACACGTAAACTACAAACCACTCCCAAAGATTGCAAAGGCTCTTAAAATCTATATATATTTCCAACATTTCTGCTTTGAGAAAGCCCCAAAGGTTGCGTAGCAAAGGAAAAAGATTATTTTTATCTTGGCAGATCCAAGCATGTTCATTAAGGATGGTTTGTAGCAGGGTTGCCCAAACCATCGACCATGCCACCATTAGTGAAGGAATCATTACAAATCTACGGCATCCCTGTTTATTTACGGAGTCTAAGATTTGGTGGCAGGACCTTTACACACATCAACGAGATAAAGAAGAGGCGCACTTCCTACACCATAGGTGGCCTTATCACATTTTGGATTGTGGGGTGGAGGCATTTAACTGTATTCATTACTAGAATATCTTCATTGTTTGCTCAGCCACAACCTCCAACCACATCGCACTCCAAAACTTCCACTAGGAAACAGGTCCTTCACGTGGGCACACAATCCTTTACACGCGACCTCTAGTTTGTCTGGTAATCGCCAATCCTACACTGCAAGAAAATTCAACATTGAGTTGGGATACCTTGGTAGCATCCTACATTCACCAGTGAAGCACGTCACGTAAGGAAAGCAGCCAAATTCATTTCCAGCGACCTCCACGTGGCCTCCCAGCAGATTTTGTGCCATTTGAAACGGTCATCGACCCTCAATACCTTGCAGAGATTCCATTCCTTTCATACATATTGCCTAGGCTTTCAATAACTCTCTTTGACCTATATTTCAATAAACAAGTTTGAAAAGGCTTCTTCACCGGCCTCCACACTCAACTAGATGTTTGTACCCTCAGTTGCAACGTGATCTCTTAAGCTCGATGGGGCGCCAAACATGATCCAGTCTCCTCTGGCGGCTCGGTCAAAGACCCCAGGTGGCTTCTCCAAGACTCGGGCTCATAGAACTATTCACATGCAGCCTACGACAAAATCCAAATCACTCTTTAATGGTAACATTTATTGTTACTTACAAATTGTTGTTACATTTTGATAACCATACCATTTATTGTATTGGTAACTCAAAACATGAACTGTTAGCTTTACTTGTCACATTTGTTAACAACATAAATGCCACAATTATTAATATTAATTATTAACCTATAAATTTATCTACTAAACAATTATTGTACCTACAAGAGCTTGTAAAGGGGGGAACATTTTCTTTTTGCCATAACTTACAAATGGAGAGTCAATTTTTCGAGTGTAGATAATCGTCGAAAAGCTAGTTTTGTTACTGACGCTTTGACATCGAGACAATTTAGATTTGATGTTGTTTAATATCATTTTTTGACATCTAAAGTCACTATTAGAAGAAAATTTTGATGAGGCATAAACTTCACCCCACTTATCAAAATTTCATAAAATCTCTTTTACGCATATCAAATTTTCGCAAGGAATTCAAATTCGCTTGTAATTTTAAGATTTGGATTATAAACATCATGTATTATAAACAATTTATTTGGCATCCAATCTCACATAAGTTGTAATTCTCTTACGCATTTGGACTTAAGCATCACATCACTTAGGTTGATATAAAAACTTAACCAGCCTCCTAGGAATGTGTCCAATGAAGAAAAATGAGTTAAAATTTTATAGGGCCCGTATAGAGATAAGCTTACATTGAAGTAAAGAACCCTAATACAAAACTAATTAAATAGATAATAAAACAAGGGATATGCATTTCCAAATTAGGGGAGCTAATGCATGATAAAGATGTATATGTTCATCAATATGTAACTTGAAGGTTTCAATCCCTAATTCATATTCCATGTGGCTAGAGTGGTGAGATTGTTGCATTGGATCTTTGGTGATGGTTTTCATCTATTTTGGGATAAAATTGGTTAGTTTATTTGATTTTATAGAGCCATAAATCACGACACAAGTCTACTCTTATAAAATATTATTCATAATTATTTTGACATGTATCAACTTAAATGATAATTTTTCTTATAAAATGTCAACATATTTATTTGAATGCTTTACCAAAACCTAATTTTAAAAGCAAATAATTTTTACCCATATATTATGCCCATTCATAGGTTTGTTTTCCAAGCTAAGATCAAATTATCAAAAATGTACCCATGACCTCCAAGGATTCTAGTTTTTTTTGTCTTATAATATCTTGAATAGTTGGCTTAACTCATATAGCTAGTGGTTTAGTAATAATTTTGTTTGAAGTGTTCAATAATATAATTAGATTTTGACTAGAGATCGTATATTCATTCTTTGTTTTAGGAATGGTTTTGATGGAACCCTTGTTGGTGCTTGAGACCACAAAACCTCGTTCAAGGGCTTCTAGATAAAGAAGATAAAAATCATCTTTGATGTGTGACCACATGATTTGATGATATTCAATATGAATTCCTTAAAATCACATAATTTTCATGTGATCCATAGAAAAGAAATCTCTCTCTAACTCTTCAAGTGATAAAATTTAATTCAAAAACTTAATTATAATGTAGATCAATTTTATGAGGAATATAGTTGATGTAAATTAGTTTGGGAATTCAAAGAATAATACCTAGTGATAGATTTGTTGTATTATAAATATGGAACAATAAATACATAGATTGTGAGATAAATCTTATTCAAAATAGAGTTTCTACAAGTTAGAAATTTTTTCGGAAGATATGCATGAATACAAATCTATCTCATTAATTTAAAAACTAATCAATTTATACATCTTGCAATGAACCAAAAACTTAGTAAGATTTCTAAACTATGGTTTTCCTTTTGAAGATAAGAGTCACCAAATGTAAGTCCTCATTGTAAGTTGAAATGGAGAGCTATATATGATAACATTTTATCTTCAAAATTAAATTAAATTGTTAGAAAAAATATAGTTTGGTACCCAACATGATGAGATCTTAACTTCTAGTGTGCTAGATAAAAATAAAACTTCTTGAGTATATTTGGAAGGTCCTAAAAAGTGATATATAGAGTGATGAAGATGTAAAGTGAATGCAATGCCTCTTTTGAAAAAATAGTGGCTAGGAATGCTCCAAAGGCCTCTCAAAATATAATTTACAAAGATACATAAAATACTCAAAAAGTAGACTTTTGATTTTTTTAGAATTAGTCAATATCATCCAAATGCTTTAGAATTCATGTAGGTTCATCAACCAATTTATACCTTCTTCAAAAATAAAATCGTAGAATTTATGGAAGAGAAAGGTTGTCTCAATAGGTCCATGTGAACTAAACCCAAAGATTATCAATCACTAAAGATATTTTCTCTACTTTTTATGGTGAAAATAGGTAAAGAAATATTTTGATGGCACCCTATTACCTTCATTGAGATCCATTGAATTATAGCTCTTATTATAGCACTTTTCAATCTATGCATGTCAATTTTATGTAGTTACATTTCTATAGAAACCAAAAAGGATTGGATCATAGTATCACTAAGATTAATGATAATTTATATCTAACATGTTTTGATTTCCCCTGAATAGATATTTCATTTCTTTTATGTTGTTATGCCATTTTTTCAAATAATGAAGAAAATATATACATTTAGAAACCACGTAATACCACCATTATATCAAAGAGTCATTATCATGTGGTTTAGGAATGGAGTTCTAGATATCAATGAGTAGCCACATAGTTGAGGTTTTTAGATGCAAGATATTTAGATTGAGTGGAAGTTGTGATGGCGTGGAATATAAATGAAAAATATTGAAATATAGCAAAGGACATGGGGAAATGATAAAAATGGTGTTGGAATAATCAAAATGGAGATAAGAGATAGAAGGGAAAGGGGAAACAATAAGGTCATTAGAGATGTTAAAACTATCTAATTTGTTAAATTTCTTATCCAATCCCATTCTATAATTAGTCCATGTGAACCATGTTTTAGTATGAATTAAATCTCTAGTATACAATAGATCAAACACATCCAAAGAGTAACATCAATAGATCCAATTCTTAGATTCCTCTTCATTAACTTTAATATACTCATACAATTGTGGTCATTATGGTTCTCCACCATTAAATATCTACCTAAAATCTAATCTATGATGGGGATTTTTCAAGGCATCCACTTCCAAAGAGAAACCCTATCTTTAGAACTATTTGGTGTGAAAATGGAACAAAGAATAATTTAGTCTACCCTTTGATAAAGATAAGGACTTAAACATAACTATATGGAGAGTCCTCACTATTATCAATGACACACTTGGATAGCCATATTGACAAGCCAAAAATAAATCTCGAATTACCATCTAAATAAGAAGCATGGAAGTAAATAACGTCTTCCCATATATTATAAAGAGATAATTGAGAACAATCCTCACTTAACTTGAACTCCTGAAGAAATATTATATCGAGTCTTTTTTTCTAAATAGATTATTTGATATTAAACTTTTGATGAGGGAGAGATATCCCTCTAACATTCCATGAGAATAATTTATATTTCATGGTGATAAGTAAAGGATATTTCTTTGATGATATAACCCCAAAGTGATTAGTAGACACTACATCTTGCTCAAGTTAATTTTGTGGTCTTTAGATGATAGTTATGAAGGGGATCTTGACCTTTTAGATGCATTATGGAAAGAGGTAGAAGAGGTTTGAGGGAGGTAAATCTAAACAAAAATGTCTAGGGGAAGAATAGTGGACCTAACTAAGAAAATGATGATAAGAAGGGAACCAAAGGGCATCATTTCCTAATCATTCTCCAATTGTATAACATAATAACATCCTCATAAGGAAAAAGGTGTAACAAGGGGAGGTAGGTCCAACACTATTTGGGGAGAAGGTTCAAGACATAATGTATCAAGGTTGAGTTAGAGGAAATGGGTGATGAAATGAGGGAGAGAGGGTTGAGAAGGCTATTGGATTGAAGGGTGGTTGAGGAGACCTATTATTTTGAATAAGTTAACCACAAATTAGATGACCTCCTTTTTAGTAGATTAAAAATACATTTGGATTATTTAAATATTTTATTGGTTAATCCATTTCAAATCTTAATCATTAAACTCTTATTTAAATCAATTTCCACAAAGACCCTAGGATAAATTCTTAGGATAGAAAATGTATCTCAATTATTCTTGCACCAAATAACTCTGCCAAGTTGAGATATAATGTCTATCAAAAAAGGGGAAAATGCAAAATTTAAATAAGCTAGTTCTATACAAATGGGGTAGTGAGAATGAGATGGGTTGTTAGGGTGGAGCATGAAGCTCCAAGCCTAAAGATAACATATTTTCCTACAAATAACCCAAGTTTCATACTACAAGGCTACTTGGGCATGGTTGGCTAACTTAAACATGCATAATAAATATAGACTTTAACCAAACCCTTATATTTTCTATTTCTCATCCTTTGTTTTCCCAAATTATTTTATCCCATTTGTGGAACTCTAATTATACAAGTGCACCCCTAAAGAAAAACAAAATGATATAATGTGTTTAAAATTTAGCCCATAACATCATTTGGTAACTAAAATTTCAAGACTTTACCTTCTAGTATTTATCATCTACAATTTTGTTGTTTGACTTGGTTATTTCTCCCTCTTCTTGATCTCTAAGAATTTGACAAATGATTTTTTCCTTATCCTCCTCTAATACGAGATCTAATAGATTGTTCATTATTGTTGACAATATTTTGTTCTTCTATAATAGCTGACATATCTATCTCCATCCTTGCCTACCTAACCATTTCTTTCAACAATTTTAAGATTTAAGTATCTCTTTCTATTTTTCTTTTCAACTAGCCATCATTTCCACCTTTTAGTAAATAGAAACCTGAAATAATCCCAGCCTTTCTATTCACACCATCACTACCTACCAAACTTATCCCTTACCTCTTACTCTTTCCTTCTTTAACATGGCTTTGTTTAGTGTCGAACTTCCATCAAACTCTAAAAACTGTCCTATGTTTTTAATCATATTTTTATTTGTCACATTGTTTATCCCACTCTCCTCCGGAAATGACAAGTGCCAGCCATACATATGGTTAAGACCAACATGAGTAGACTGAAAAGAAGTTTCTACAGACGATTGTCAAACATTGACTGCCCCATATTTCATAAAAACCCAACGGAATGAAGCTTCTCGATTATCATCAAAATGACTTTCATTTCGAGTGGCAAATGAGAAGGCAAAGTCTATAGATATGGTTAGACTTGAGGCATAGACTGAGCGGGTCGTTTGGACTCCGTGATTTGTGTTGAGACGTCTCTTCAGTGGGCAAAATACTTACGACCCCTTTTTTCTACATAAATTGCCTATAAATACCCGAACCAAAACATCAATATTCGGTTCAAAACTTTTTTGAGGAACTGGGAAAAAGAAATTAGTTGGTATTGTAAGATGGAGAATAGAGTAATGTTGGTGGTGATATTGGGTTGCCTAAGTTTGTTGGCATTGCAGGCTAATGCCCAACAAGCCACCAATGTGAGGGCAACTTATAATCTATATAATCCTCAGAATATTGGGTGGGATTTGAACACGGCATCTGTTTACTGTGCCACTTGGGATGCAGACAAGCCCCTCGACTGGCGCCAGAAATATGGATGGACTGCCTTCTGTGGACCAGTTGGCCCAACTGGACAAGCCTCTTGTGGGAAATGTTTAAGGGTATGTAATCTCTTTAGTTTCTGAGATTCAATAATAATCCTAAGTTTATATGATCCAAATCTGTATTTTATGTAAACATATTGAGTACTCTTGTGGTGTTGTGATGCAGGTGACAAACCGAGACACTCAAGCACAGACCACTGTGAGAATAGTTGATCAATGCTCTAATGGAGGACTTGACTTGGACGTTAATGAATTCAACAAGATTGACACCAATGGCAATGGATACAATGCCGGTCATCTGCAAGTGGATTATGAGTTCGTTAGCTGCTAAGCACAACATTATGGTGGCCCAATCAGTCAACTTAATATAAATTATAGAATAAAAAGACTGAGATGGGAATTAATGAATAATGAATAATCCAAGGATAGTTATGGATTCAATTGTCAAAATAATGTTTATGGTTTTACATCTGAGGAAGTTAACTTCTGAGATCTATCTAATTAACATTCATTTCCTGCAACACTCCTTATCAGTTGTATTAGTTTATGGTTTTTATTATATATTTATGCATTATGATTTAATTTTTTTGATAAAAGTGGCTAAGCCACTGAACTTTTATTAAATAAAAGAAAATACATCAGTTCAAAATAAAACTCAATCCTGAAATCACGAGAGCCCAGAGTAAACAATTGTAAAAATGAGCATACTTCAGAAACCCAATTAATGTAAAAACCCAGAGAAGAAAAAACGGAAGCCACCCACCATCTCCCAGTCTAGAATTACTAAACAAGTATGCTAAGCCCTCAAATGTAAAATGGGCAAATCCTGTAAATGATTAAGAATCTTCCACATGAGAACTGGAAGAAGAGCTAGCCTCATAATGGGACTGAGGCAAAAAAGAATCCATAGAGAATGCCTGCACAAATTTGAAAATTGAGGACAGGCACCTGTCCTGAAGACATAG
This sequence comes from Sequoia sempervirens, assembly GCA_007258455.2. Lineage (NCBI taxonomy): Eukaryota > Viridiplantae > Streptophyta > Pinopsida > Cupressales > Cupressaceae > Sequoia > Sequoia sempervirens. The sequence goes on along the minus strand of VDFB02007503.1, from coordinate 7,516 downwards.
ATCTTGCTGCAACATCAAACAAAAAATGCAAAGCTAGGAATAGATCAATCCCCACAACAAGAATCATGATTGTTAGGGTAAAGACGTACCAAAAAAACAGCAGGTCTGAATAAATAATTTAATAGATTAAATACATTAAAAAAAAGAGAGATAATTTAATCAGCTTTCTCCCGGCCAAGAAACATTGTTTCACATAAAGTAATCTAGGTTATAACACCGTAAATGGGTCAATGAGTATGGATCTGTACATTGTTATCATTACACAACTCTTTACAACAACTAGACTGTTTAAAATGATGACGACTTCAAGGCATCCTACACAGGCATGAGTGATTTTAGCTTTCCTTTTGAGGTCATTTACATTAAACTTTGATTATTATCTCCAAAGTTGAATTTAAATCATGTCATACTACGTGAATTATTTGTGAAACATGCTTAATTGTTCAAAGGTAGTGAATGGAAGAGGAGCGGAGCTTGGGATTGGCTGAAGAAGATGAATAGTCATTTCCTATGAAAGCTATTCAAACTTCTCTTTCTTTGCGTAATTTAATCAAATTGGTGTTTTGTTTATCTGGTCTTTTGTTGTTTTTTCTTTTGTTGTTTTTCTTTTATCCTTTGTTTTAAGGAGTGCTAATAGTTTGTTTGGTCTGTAAGTTTGAATTATTAGGATTAGTTAATAAATCATTTATCATTATGATTGCATTTTTTTCTTGAAGATAAATTGATCTATGGTACTCTTTTATTAGGGATTTCATCATTAGAAAATGGAATGTGACATATGGTAGGAGAGGTTGGTTAATGTTATTCTTTAATATTTCCCACAAAATTATTAAAATTGAGAAGTATCCTTAAATATGTTATTTTTCAATATGTGCATATTCCTCAATCACATCCACATTATTGGCTTGAGCATTATGGGAGAATGAGTTTGTGTAGACTTACAAAATCTGATTTGGAGGAGCCAAAGAGTGTTTGTCTTCATGATTTACATATTTTACATGTACCATGTTATTATCCATTAGATCTTGAATTTTATGTCTCAAAAGTACACATATTTCTATCTTATGTCCATTAACTCTATGATGATTATAAATTTTCTTAACATAATACCTTTTGGGAAACTAATAATTTCTACCAATTAGTTTAATTAGTGACAAGGTTATCATGTTTTCTCCTAACAAATGTTGTAATACTAGATGCAAGGCATTATGGAGTTTTATAAAATTTCAATGAATGTTTGGCTTAATGGAAATGGTCCATTAAATGACATTGAAGATGTAAAAACATTATCAATACAGGAATTCCTATCATTCATGTGTGAAACATCACCACTCTTCTTAACCAAAAATTTGGTGGAAATCTAGAAACATAGTGTTGTACCTTGCACACACACTCCATTTTACTTTTGGAAAAATGTGGACCCCCTTGCCTTTTTTCTTTTGCTTAGAGTAGGTCTTATTTCATTGGGTTGACTTTTATATCTCTTTAAAACCAGTTAGGAGAAGGTACTAAGTCTTTATTTTATTGAGGATGGTCATCTTGTTAGTTTCTTTCAAATACCTTAGTGTAAATAGTCATTTTTTATGCTTGCAAACTTTTCTAAGACTATTCCATGTTTGATCTACTTATTAAACTCTTGGTTTATCCTACAAAAGTGTTTGAAAAGTGATAAAAACTTTTATTTCTTCACAAATTGAGTTTTGGAATTTCAATATGGAAATGAATATGGGATGTGGACCTAATTGGATATCCAAACATTTTGTCCATTCCCACATCCTTTCCTAGAAAAAGAAAAAGATAAAATTTAATGTATAATAAAGTTTACAGAAACATAACCTACTGCTAAACATGATTTAGTTCACATCTTTTATCTATGGTCATCCTAGTTTTTCTCACAAAAGGTTTTCAATGTGGAACTTATAAAAAATATAATCTTGTTTCCACTTCCACTTTATTTTTCCACAAAGTGGTCAAAGATAAAAGGTAAATTCTTAAATATGCTTAGAGTAGGTCTTATTTCATTGGGTTGACTTTTATATCTCTTTAAAACCAGTTAGGAGAAGGTACTAAGTCTTTATTTTATCAAGGATGGTCATCTTGTCAGTTTCTTTCAAATACCTTAGTGTAAATAGTCATTTTTTATGCTTGCAAACTTTTCTAAGACTATTCCATGTTTGATCTACTTATTAAACTCTTGGTTTATCCTACAAAAGTGTTTGAAAAGTGATAAAAACTTTTATTTCTTCACAAATTGAGTTTTGGAATTTCAATATGGAAATGAATATGTGATGTGGACCTAATTGGATATCCAAACATTTTGTCCATTCCCACATCCTTTCCTGGAAAAAGAAAAAGGATAAAATTTAATGTATAATAAAGTTTACAGAAACATAACCTACTACTAAACATGATTTAGTTCACATATTTTATCTATGGTCATCCTAGTTTTTCTCACAAAAGGTTTTCAATGTGGAACTTATAAAAAATATAATCGTGTTTCCACTTCCACTTTATTTTCCCACAAAGTGGTCAAAAGATAAAGGTAAATTCTTAAATATGATCTTGCAAAATTGTAGAGATATTCATGACAACTTAGATATCCACTTCTTTGTCAAATTTTCACAAAGTACAAACCTACATATTTATGATAATCTACCAACTTCCCTGGAACATTAATGGTTGTATGTATTAGTTTAATGAAGGGGTATAAACCATATTTTATTGATTTTCAATATTTGCATTCATAATCAAGAGATTAAGAGAGCTATGTAAACTCAACAAATTATAGAAAAATGAGAAAGAGAAATTTTTTCCACCATTACAATGTATAGAGAAATTATAAAGACCATTCAAACTAGTTGCATGTATCACCTTTGAATCTAAGAGTTTTAATTTTTAGTGCTTCATATTTCTATATTTTCTAATTTCTCCATTAATTGAAGAAAAATATCTAGTGAGTACACATTTCCTCTAAGTTTGTTCATTAGATTGAAATATTAAAAATTAGAACAGTTTGGATTTCATCGTAGAATTTAACCAAGGTTATTGGAAGGATATATGTTGGTAATTTGGTGAAACCTTAGGTTATGAGATTTTGGCACTAGATTTAACCCTAGTTGATCATTTTAATGATGAATTTAAATTTTGAAATCAGGGTAAGACCGTTTGATCTATAAATTTTGAGACACTCAATGATTCCTTGTCATTAAATGTTAATAATGAAACACAAAGGAAATATAAAAATGTTAGAGTGTTGGTAGGAAATTTCAAGTTCCATATTTGAGTTCAATCCCTACAAAATTCAAAAAAAAAAAGGAATGTACATCAATATGGTAAACTTGCAAGACTTCCAAGTATGTGGATAGAATTTTAAAGGGGTTACATCCAATACCCACTTCTTAATGTATTCCTCACATGAAATTTAAAACATTAACAAAACTTAGCAAAACCCAAATATTTATCTAATTGGAAGATTTTATTGAACTAAAGGATATTCTAATGGAATTCTAAAAACCTCCAGCTCCCCTAGAAATTTGGAAAAAACCTCAAAGAAAATTAAACATGAATATAATTTAAAGTTTGACTAGGTAGCTAGATATTATCACCATGATATATCAAATATATGGATCTAAGTGTTGAATTCTTCCATTTATACAAAACTGAAGAAAAAGAAATACGTGTAGAGCTAACTTTGACATCCAAACTATTAAACTAAACATAAATTTTTGGATCTATACATGTAATTTCTTCAAAAAATATTTATAATTTCAAAAGGAAACATGAAAAATCATAGTTTCCTTGGACATAAACATAGTCCAAAAGAAGTCCTAATTTCTAAATCCTAACTAGATTCCTACAAATCTGAGTATGTGCGGGGATCATCATGGAAAAAGCAGAGGCCCTTAAATGGAAAAAATTCAGAAAAATTAGAGTTAGGCAACTTGACATAAAAAATTGAATAAGTTATCTATATTATTTCAAAAATTTGTAAGAATAGAATCTGTAGAAATTGAATGTGGTTTCTAAACTACTAGGTTTATTTAAAAAATAAAAATCTATTTGGTGAAAATTTGAAATTTCAATGTAGTAGTACTTAAATTTAGGGAAAAAATAAGTAGGTGTCTATCTGATCACCCTAACCACAATAAAAAATAATATTTTTTTATAAGATTTTAGATATAAGTAGAGGACTCATGTCCCGATGTTATGCATATTTTTTGTAATTTTTCCTAGTAAATAATTAATTATAATTTTTTATTACAACTTTTAAAAATATAAAAAAAACCATATGTCTAACCACCTTAACTTGGTCAAAAATTCATGAAATTTGATATATATTTTTTAATCCTATAGTATGCAAATCATAGAATGTGACACATGTTTGGATTCAAAAATGTGATACCATTTGAAAGTTATAGATGTTTTCAATCACCTATCAATAGGACTTTAGTCGTAATTCAAATAGAAAATGAATAATTATTTATTAAATTCAAAGTAAAATAATTTATATTGGTGGAAAGCTAAGAATCTCCTTTAAAAACCCTTTTCGTTTCATCAATTTTGGGTTAAAAAAGTTGCCTGCCACATACCCATCATATTGCCACTTTTTGGCCCATCATGACCTTGCACATACCCATCACGAAGAACGTGTTGGAACTCGCAAAATTTTGCATAATTTTACCACCTTGGCAAGCCTAAAAGCCTAGAATCCAATAGGAGAAGCATTGATCCTTATCTTCACCTAAAAATGCATTCAAGTCCATTACCACACTCCCATAGGGGTGCTTGTTCAATTATAGAGCTTCTTGGTAGGCTTGTCGGGTAAAAGAAGAAATGTAAGTCTTCATCACAATACCGCAATAGTCAACAAGGGTATGTGCGGGTTGGCGAGGCATATGATATACTATAACTACTTGCCGCCATACCACGGAAGTCAAGTAAGGGGAGCACGGTGTAGTGGTAAGGAGTCACTTAACTACTAGAAGTAACCTGCTACCCCACAAAAAATATAACAATGATGTGCGGTATAGCGGTAAAAGGTCTCTTAACCTACCAGCCAACACTATAAAGATGATGTCATCAAAACATCATGCAGGTTGGTGGGGCATAGGATATAATATAACTACTTACTGCCATATTGTGGTAGTCAAGTTAGAGTAGCACGAGGTAGTGATATAGGGTCTCTTAACCTACAACCCTGCAATAAGCACATAACGACACATGTGGTATAGCAGGAAAGCAACATATGTTATGGTGGGGCTCGGTTCTTTGGTTGTTGGTGTGTGCGATGTTAAGCAACAACCCAGATTCAATGACAGGGATCAATGGTCATATTTTAAAGTTCCATTAAAGATTTGATCTCGACCCTTCATCTCTCATTTGATGACCAGTTCAATTCAAAGTACAACGGATAGCTACTCTTGTTCGCAAGCAAATGGAAAAATTGAATGCTCAGCAACATATCTAGCTACTAGATCGAATCTAACCAGTCATGGATTAATTTTCTTCACCGTCCTATTTTTGCATTCATTTCCAGACAGTGCCATTTCTCCCTTGTGTGTTGTAGAGATCAAATTATTATGTTAGAGAATGTTTTCCCTGATCTTATTTGCGGATTTCACAAGTGCCCATACTTGCATTCATAAATTCCATCATGTTGGAGTGTGCTTGAGGTGTCAAGGGCCTTTATGGTTGTTGTTGTGTTGTTCTGGGGGGCAATTTTGATATTTGAATTGTAATCGGGCTTCTTCTTCTTGAAACCCTAGTTAGGGTTAGGGTTTTGGGATTTTGAATCTGAATTGGAGTTATGCCTACACTATAAAGGAAATTTTTGTGGTTGTTTTTGGGGTTCCATTCTCTCAAAACCTTGTAAGTCTTTTTCCTTAGTTTGTATAGGATTATCTTCTTCTGCACCGAGAAAGAGATATTGTAATGTTTTCTCTGTAATAACAATAGATGACCTAAATGCCCATTGTAGTGTATTTAGTGATTTGTATTAGTTATATGGGTATGTGCATGATCATCATGGAAAAAACAAGCCCTTAAGTGGCAAAAAAATCATAAAAATCAGAGTTAGGCAACTTGACGTAAAATTTTGAATAAGTTATCTATATTATTTCAAAAATATGTAAGAACAGAATCTGTAGAAAATTGAATGTAGTTTCTAAACTACTAGGTTTATTTTAAAAAAAAATCTATTTGGTGAAAATTTGAACATAATCTAGATAGCAAATTAGATGTAGTTTCTAAAACTAGTAGGTTTTTTTTTTTTTTTTAAATCTAGTTGGTGAAAATTTGAAATTTTAATGCAGTAGTACTTAAATTTGAAGGAAAAAATAAGTAGGTGTATGTCTGACCACCCTAACCACAATAAAATGATCTAATTTTTTTTTGTAAGATTTTAGATAGAAGTAGAGGACTCATATTCTAATGTGATGCATATTTTTTTTTGTAATTTTTTTCCAAGTAAATAATTAATTATGAATTTTTTATTACCACTTTTAAAAATGCCAAAATTCATATATGTCTAACCACCTGCTTGGTCAAACTTCATGAAATTCGTTTTTTAATCCTATAGTATGCGAAGCATAGAATGTGACGAATGTTTCAAATTCAAAAACTGTGATACTATTTGAAATCTATAGATGTTTTTCAATCACCCAATCCATCAAGACTTTAGTCGTAATTCAAATAGAAAATGAATAATAATTATTTATTAAATTCAAAGTAAAGCATAATTTATATTGGCGGAAAGCTGAGAATCTCCTTTATCATTCCATCAATTTTGGGTAAAAAAAGTCATCAGCTACATACCCTACACATACCCATCATCTTGCCACTTCTTGGCCCATCATGATCCTACACATACCCCTATCATTCTCTCCACTTTATACTCATTTCCTTTGAATCAATATAATCAAGGATTGTTTTATGGTTCTCATATCACATTTGTTGATCATCAATGTCTGATTTGTTAGTTTTTGTTCAAGGAGTAGAGTAATATCTTTCAATTCATATGTTAAGGTTGTGATGATACAATACGGATTTCAAAGAAGTTTAATAGCATTGATCTTTTGTTGGTTTCTTGTTGCAAGGTAGTAAGTCTAGTAGAAGCCAGGGGTTGGTCTATTGTAGGAGTGTTACTTCATTTCCGGACTCTGTTTGGATAAGGCACTAGTCAGTCTATGCACATAAGCCTAAGTCTGAGCTGGATCCAATTTCAAAATCAAATCAAAACCTTTTAATTTCTTGCATTTTACTTGTATGTTTATTTCCATACTACCAGAAGTTATTTAAAATAGAGAAGGTTGTATAGATGATTTATCCCATCAAATGCCTTCCACCATTGTAGTATGATAATCTTTTATCAAAGGCATTATTTGCATAATAGTGTTATATGTGAATGATGTTATAGGGATGCCCACCTTGGTTCTGCAAAGCCTAAAGTGTAGAGGAGAAGTTTCCAATCAATCTCATGTTTATTTGCCACTGAGCAAGGATCTCTAAGCATAATGAG
>VDFB02007502.1:0-19857 GCA_007258455.2 Sequoia sempervirens | reverse complement strand
TCACCATTGGACAAATTATTTCTCTTTACTCTTTTTTTGTATTGTTTTTATTTTTTTGACTTTTTAGATTTTTGGAATTTTTGGATAGTATGCAAATGGAGATGGACAAGGATAGGGATGCAGATAAGTGGATTTAGAAGATATGTGATAAGGAGATGGATGAAGGACTCAAGCATCAAGTTCCATATGAGGTATTAAGAGCCCATGTGTTAAGTGACTATTGGATGTTGGTACAACCTTATTAGGATAAATTGATTATGCAAGAGAATGGATTAAAGGGATTTGATGTGGGAGATATTTGGGATAATGGATGGGATGTTGGAAAGTGTATGGATGGAATGATGGAGTGGATGTGTGATGGGGGAACGTTTTCAGGACCAACATTGGCGCATATTGTGGTGGATGTGAAAGGATAGGAAGATTAGTGGATGGATGATGTGGGGACAATGGAGGAGATGGGATAGTGAATTTTGGGACATAAGGACCCAAAATAGACTTAGGAGATAGAGGGTGTGTATGATTACATTTTGGATTAGCAAGTTTGGATGTTGTTACATATTTTTCGTTTGAAGGCATTGCATCTTTTTTCTTTGGGATCCACATGGTTTTTATTTTTGCTTTGGTGGGCCTTTCTGGCCTATGGGTTGCTTTCGATTTTGGATTTTATCTTTCTTTTCTTCACCATGTCTTTTAGAGGGGACATGGGGATCTTTAGATTCATGTGGATGTTTAGATTTATGCATTTTTACTTTAGCATCCAAAGTGATTTTAATAGCAATGGGATGGGTGCGAGGAGATGGATGGTGTGGAGAAGACATGAATGGAGTGATGGAGGTTGGATTTTGGGGATGATATGTGGATAGAGAATGTGTAGGTACATCCCTTTGTTGATCCTGATTAGGGAACATGAGAGTGGGATGTTTATGATGGGTGACATGGATAGGTGATTGGTGTATAAAATGATGAATAGGACGAGATGCGGGAGGTGATTTTGGGATATAAGGGCCCAAAATGGACTTAGTAACTAGAGGATGTGTGATGGTGGATGGAGGGACATAAGGACCCAAAATAGATGGAGTAGATGAAGGATGGGAGATGGTGGATGGAGGGACATAAGGACCCAAAATGGATTCGAAAGATGAAGGAGGAATATGAATGGTTGTTTTGAGGTGATATGATGAAGGGGGGATGTTGGAAAATGGTTTAGTGGTTTGACGGGAAGAGCCTATTATTCTTTTGGAGGAGGCTCGTTGAGGATATATAGAGGTTGTACCAACATTTTTGGATGGCGATTCTTGAGAGATATATCCAAGACCTTGTGTACGTAGATTTTCTTTGACATGGATGGGCTCTAAAATACCTTGCTCACGAAGACCTAAACCTTTTCATTGATAGTTCATGATCTTGAGCATTTGATATATAGTGGGATGCTTGTTATTTTGGAAGAATGATGCGAGTCCATTATTAGGTGGAGGAGGATGGGAGGTGTATATGCTCGGTTCCTCTTCTGCAAGGAAACCACCATGGATGAATGTGAGAGTACTGAGGGAATATAAAAGTGGTGGGGATAGTAGGTTAGTGATGATGGAGGATCATGAAGGAGATGATGGGATAAATCATCTTGATCAAGAGAGTGAGTGGTGGGGAGGGAATGGGTAAAAGGTGAGGGATCTGGATGGAATGGGTGATGGGTGGGTTCAGTGGATGGAGGGTGGATCGGAGGTTGGTGGATGGAGGGATGGAGGTGGACAAGATCTGGATGTGGATATGGATGAAGGGACATGTGGAGGATAATGGAGTTTTGGAACTCCTCAAGTGGGGGAGTTGGAAGGATGGAGGATTCATGAAGTTCATGGGAATCGATTTCGGTGATACTAGGAGTGGGAGTAGTGGATTGGATTTGGGTATTTTCAATGGATTGGGTGGATATAGGAGTAGAAGATGGTGATTTGGTTTGGTTATCTTTGATGGGTTCGGTAATGCTTGGAGTAGGAGATGGGGATTCAATGGATTTAGTGGGTTTGATGGTTTCAACGATTTGGATGGTGCTAGGGGTGGTAACAGTAATGATAGGTGTGGGATGGAGAAGGGTCTCATCACTAATGACTGCACATGGGGGAGCAGGGCAACATGGTTCTACGACTTCAAGATGTGGAGTTGGGGATGTATTTTTGTCATTACTCCTTGGAGAACTTCTAGAGTGAGAAACTTGCATATTGTAGGCTTAGATGGTGCGGTAGGAGTGTATGAAGGATTATGGATTGATGGACTAGGATTAGATGTAGGAATGGGATTGGATGGAGGACTAAGAGTAGGTGGAGGATTAGGACATGATAGAGTAGAAGATGGAGTGACATAAGAGGATATGGATGGTGGATTAGGACAAGAGGGCATGGATGGTGGATTAGGACAAGAGGATGTGGGTGGTGGACTGTAGTAGGAGTATTGGGATAGTAGATTAGGATGGGAAGATTGAGATGGTGGATTAGGACAAGAATATTGGGATGATGGATTGGTGTAGGGGGACATGGATGGTGGATTAGGACAAGAGAATGTGAGTGGTGGATTGTAGTAAGGGTATTGGGATAACAGATTAGGATGGGAAGATTGAGATGGTGGACTAGGATAGGAATATTGGGATGATGGATTGGTGTAGGGGGATGTGGATAGTGGATTAGGACAAGAGGATGCGGCTGGTGGATTGTAGTAAGGGTATTGGTTTAGCAGATTAGGATGGGAAGATTGAGATGGTGGATTGTAGTAGGAACATTGGGATGCTAGATTGGGATAGGAAGATATGGATGTTTGATAAGATAAAGATGTAGATGAAGGATAGGATGAATATGCGAATGGGGAAGATACTGGATATCCCTTGTCAAGGGTAGCATAAGGATTGCTAGTAGGTGTGGGTGAAGATGTGATGGGATAGTTTGGATGAGTGATCGTATTCTGGGTGGTGCTCGGGAAAAGCTTGCTAGCAATGATAGCATCAAGGGGATCTATATTGTACTCATCTTGATAAAAAAATACTTTCGTTATCATTGTCAACGTAATTAGGGTTTCCCTTGACTACTATTTATTGTTGCACTGATGGAGGATAAGGATTCATGATGTTAGATGAGATGGATATGGATTGAAAAGATGTGAATAACTGATTAGAAGGAAAAAAGAGATGATGAAAAGATAAATATGATGGATTAGAAGAAGAGGGAAGAAGGGATCTTAAGATTTGTTTCGATATCAAAAGATCTTTGATACAAATGGACTAAAGCTCAAATTGGGAATTAGGTTAAGCTTAGATTAGGATTGAATTAAAGCTTAGATTCAAATTGGATTGAAGCTCATATTAGGATGATTGGAGGATGTGATGGGATTGATTGTAAATCGAGTTCATGGATTTAACTAAATGACGTAAGGTGCTATACAATCGGATTTTGCCAGATTTGGCAAATTTCAACAATTGTTAGATTTTTCCATTTTAGGTAATTTCACATACATATCTTTGAGAGTCCAATTTTTTCCCAAAAACTTCCTAAAACTAAGGTAGGATGAATTGCCAACTAACATCCTAAATTTGAAACATGAGTTTTGAGTTATTAACAAAAATGACTTTTTAAAAACTGGAAAAAAACACTAAATTGCCATTTTGAGGGTCAAGATGAAAGTTTCAAGCCCCGAAAAAGTGCCAAAATGGGGGCCAACTGACTCAAGGTTGTTGGGAATCCACATTCCATGTCATAACGCATCCACCCGTAAAATTTCAGCCCAAACAGACATCTGAATCAAAAGTTATGACCTTTGGAAGTCCCTACTACATCAAAACTCCTAAAACGAAGTCTAGGTGATTGGGCTCGATGAACCGATGGTGGATATGCAATATATGGATTTCTTAATATGCACTTGTATGATTTGATTGATGAAACAATGACTTTAGATGGATGAAGATGACGATTACATGAAGACGGATGGTGGGTTGTTTTGAGCAAACTCACCTATGCTTGGAAGCAAATTCGCCCAAACTTCATATGGGACTAGGAACAAGCGAATTTGATGAGAAAATTTTCCCAAACTTTAGATGGCATAGGAAACAAGCGAATTTGAAAGGAAAATTCACCTATATGGGGTGCAAATTCGTCTAAAACTGAGTTGGTACAAGAAACAGACGAATTTTCCCAGGTAAGCAAATGCGCCTATCTGTAAGAGCAAATTCACCCAAACTCTGGACTGGCACAAAAAAAGGCGAATTTGATGAGAAAATTTTCCTATCTGGGGGAGAAAATTCGCCCAAACGATAGATGACACAAGAAACAGGTGAATTTGATAAGCAGATTCACCTATCAGTAGCAGGTTTGCCCAAATAGCTAGCAGGATCGCCTAAACTCAAGGAAACAGGTGGATTTGACTTTCAGGATTGCCTAATGGGGTGATAAGCTCGCCTGTTTCTTGAACAGTACGAACGGGGAAAAATTTTGCCTAAAAACGAGATCAGTTGTTCAACAAACGAATTCGCCTAAATCTTGAAACAAATGGATGGAAGACTCAAACAGGAAGCAAATTTGCCCCTACAGAGAGAAAATTTTCCCAAGGATGTGGAAAATTCGCCTATCCCAAGAGAATGGGCGAATTTGATAGGTAAACGGACAGACAGGAAGATGGACGAGGACTGACAATAGGTTTGCCCCTAAAGGGGGGAAAATTCGCCTATTCAGTGAAAATGGGTGAATTTGACAGGGGATGACTGACAAGATGACACAAACTGAAAGCGGGATTTCCCCTGAAGAGGGAAAATTCACCTTTTATGTGAAAAAGGGCGAATTCGATGAAAAAGGACTGACAAGATGAGACAGACTGAAGACAGGATCACCCCCGAAGAGGGAAAATTCACCTGTTCTATGAAGATGGGCGAATTTGATAGAAAACGACTAACGAAACGACTCAGACTGGAACATGATCACCCCTATGGACAACAGGTTCACCCCTAAGAGGGAGAAAATTCATCTGTTTTGTGGAAACAAGCGAATTTGATGGAGAACGACTGACGAACTTGCCTAAAAACTGGACAGACTCGCCTGTTCTAGAGAATGGGCGAAAACGAGGTTGCCTAAGAAAGGGACCCATAGGCGAATTCGCCCTGACAAAGATGAATTCGCCCAAACGGATGACCTGGACTGGACTAGGACGCATAACAACTGACTATGGAAAAGGACAACAAGCACGAAAAATAGTAGACAAAAGGCTAGGCTGACTCAACTAAAAATGAAAAGCATCAATATGAACAAAGAAGACACACCAGGTAGCATGAACCTAGAATTACTAATGAGGGTTTGCAAACTCGATGTAGGCCCACCACCTTGAGTAGACAACTCAAGGTTAATACTCTGTGATACCGGGGTGGTTCTCTAGATCACCCTTTCTCGCGAAGGCGGATAGCTAATGTTCTAGTGGCATAGGGTCGTCAACAGACACCACGAGCTCACCTTCACACTCTCACTCGAGGACTATCGTAGTCCATCACGAGGATTCCTATCGCAACCCAAGGGAGTATGTGGTGAGTAACTTCAGGGTACAGTGTGCATCCCCTGCACTACACCAAGCCGCGACTTCAACACGGGTCTCTATCTAGGATAAACAAGGCTATCTTATGAGTCCCTGATATATGCATGGTATGTGGGGCATAACCGTGAACACCAGCCTATCACAAGCATGATTCGGGAGCCCCAACGAGGTACTGGAAACTCGGACCAACTCTTCACATCTTATCTAGGTATCACCCTAGCTTCAACACTCTGTCAAACACGACGCGACTGGATTGAGGTACAACTTTTGCTCTCCCCCCTTTATATACCTCGTCGGTAACATGTGGTTGGAATCATCCCCCGGGTGATGAAATCCCAGGTAGGTCCCACTAAAGGAAGAAGATACTAGACATTTTCAGCTAGTCCCCAAGCTCACACGTAGCGCAAGGGGAGAGCTTAGATCCACTAGCACCTCCTAGGTAGTCTCGACTGGACTAGAGTAAACTATGATTTCTCGTCACCCAAGATCGCCAAATGGCGCAAGGGGATTTGATACATCAACAGTCCACTCACAAGCACGACAAGCAAGTTAATTGACCCTCTAATTAAAGCTAGGTGTGCTTAGCTAGTATGGAAAAAGAACAGATAGACTACCTAAAGATCTTGGACCGATCGTTCTACAGAAAACACGTTAGTAGTTTACAACCATCAGTTTTGGATGAACGAGAGACAACTGCACAAAATGTTAGTAAAAGCAGGCACACTCGCAAATAAACGAGTTAGCGGACCAGTAACTGAAAACGAAACCGAAATGAAGCTAGAAACTGAAGATTCAGGTCTTGGATTTACCTTGGATTTTCCTCTATAAGAGGCAAATTCACTTGTTTGATTAAGAAAATTTGCCCCTATCAGGAGCAAGTTTGGCTATTTCTAAGAGAAAATTTTCCCTTCTACAAGAGCAAATTCGCCTATTTCAGATGGATAGGCGAATTTTCTTTTAGTGCAAATTCGCCCAAATGTGCAAATTCACCTGTTTGTTGGAACTAGTTGCAAATTCGCCCTTTCTTCACAAATGGGCGAATTTGCCAGGTGCAATTTCACCTCTGTTAAGATCAGGTTCACCCCTCCTAGTAGGTTCGCTTGGTTTTTGGTGCAAATTCGCTCGTTCAGGGCAGATTTTCCCCTGCGTGTAAACTTGAACCTACAAAACTGAAACAACAGAAAACGTGAAAGAAAAGACCCATGATGTGGGTCCCACCGGGTGTGCCAGAAATGTGTGTAGTGTTAAATCTCTTAGTCTAAAGTGCAAAACAGAAAGAAATGCAAGCAAGGGAAACACAACAACACCTCAAGATTGGCCTAGTTGAACTTGAACAAAAACAAAGCAAAGAGAGTTAGTTACCTTGTCCAAGTTGATTGTTTGGTTGGCCTTGTTGATTTGTTGATTGTATTCTTCTAGATCGATTTTGACAGCATAACAACTTGTTTTTTGCTTGATTTGGATGCAAGGATGAAAGATTTGGGCTATGGATGCAAGGGTTTGGCTATGGAGATGGTGTGAAAGCGTGAGAGTGATTAGGGTTGGATTGGTTGAAAATGGTTAGGGTTTCTGGAGAGAATAGAGATTGAATGTGCTTGAGATGGTTAGGGTTTCTGGAGAGAATAGAGATTGAATGTGCATGAGATGGTTAGAATGGATAGGGTTGCAAAAATGGCTAAGTGTTAATCATTTAGCCAAGGGAGATGGAATGGACAGTGGAGATTGAAGGAGGACAAGAGATCAAGGGTTGAGATCAATAGGTTGACTAAAGGAATTAAAAATTCCTTCTTAATGTGCATGGGGATGATAAAAAGAATTTAATATTCCTTGGAAAAGAGAAAAAGAATTAAAAATTCTTTGGGAGATGGGGGAGGAATTAAAAATTCCTCAAAAGGACATTGGAAAGACAAAGAGGAATTAAAAATTCCTCAAAAGGACATTGAGAAGACAAAAAAGAATTAAAAATTCCTTGGGGGATGGGGAGAGTTGACTAAGGGGTTGATTAGACTAATTAATCAATGATTAGAAGACAGTTAGGTGGCTAATGAGGATTATGAGCCAACTTGCAAAAGTTGGAGGATGTGACACATCCTAATCATGGATTAGGAATGTGCACATCCCTAATGATGGGATTAGGAGGTGAATTAGGATTAAGTGAAGATTATGGGGATGGGAGACAAAAGGGATTATTTATTTAATTTGGAAAGGAATAAATGGTAAGGTATTTAATTAGTTAACTTAATACCTTAGGAATTTAGAAGACTTCAGGGGTATTGATTAAATAATAGTAATATTACTTAATTAATGCAAATAAGAGAATATTTAAATGAAAAGGATAAATTTGACCAAACGTAAGTGGCCAAATTTAGGTGTCTACAGTACTTTTAGAGTTGTTTTGTTCACAAAATAAGATATCAAAATCCTTTCATCAAGGACCTAAGTTTGATGATTGAATGATTGTATTTATTTTTTAAAAAGATTAAAAATGGTTCCTAGAGTAATATTGAAATATTTCTCTTCAAGCTAATTACTTAAAATGATTCCTTCCAATTCAATTTTAAGGGAGGTTTAATATGAAATGAAGAGTGAATTGGTCAAAATTTAGATTGTTCAACTTGAATAGTGTCATTTGGAAGTTAAAAGTAGTGGTTAATGCTCAATTTCTAGCTTGAAAGATTATGTACTACAAAATTGCTCTAGAAAATCACCTTGCTTTACCACTCAAGTTGTCAAGGTCAATATTCTATCACATAATAGACTGTGTTAAGCATGTCTTCTAGACTATTAATCATGTACAACAATTTTAACATATTATTATGATTTCACTCCCTATTATATTTAAAAAAAGACTATGCTAGAAATTTGTAGTTTTAGAGTTGTTTTGTTCCCAAAATAAAATATCAAAATCCTTTTGTCATGGACCTAAATTTGATGATTGAATGATTGTATTTAACAATTATTGTCATAAAATACTATTAAAATTTTTAAACCAACTGCTAAAATTGTATAAGATCATGGTAAAACATATATCTAATATGTAATATATTTTTAAAAATAAAAAATATTTCCACAATTGATAAACAATACTGAATAGGTAACCATTACCAAAAAATAGTTTGAAAAACATGATTAACTGTCAACTTTAGGTCTTGCTCAATTTGACCAATGTTCTCTCTATTTAATCTTAATTTTATTACTAATATATGCTTTTATCCAATTATAAAAAATAAAGGACGGCCTAAAAAACCGTGTCAGATCCGGCATTCGAGGGAGTTTATAACCATAGTACTTCAATAAAAATTGCAATCGTAATTATTACAGAGACACAAGTTTGGTATCTCTAAGGATTCTACTCCATTTGTTCTTTGCGTAGAATTTATGAATCATAGATCTAAGATAACTAAAACAGATAACAATACTGTAAAAATAACACCAAGTTATGAATTTATACACGAGGCCCAGTAGAGAGGTCTCCAATATTCTTTAAAATAATAGGGAAAACAGGAGCATAATGTTATCCTTGGGTGAATAGAGTTATGTACCACAGCCCCGAGTGAATATAGCTATGTAAAGAGGGGCTCTGGTTAATGATCTATAACAATGCAAAGAAAGGCCTTTTGGAAAGCAAGGAAGCCTACTTCAATTCCAAATTTGCTTTGTATTAAGCTCGTGGCAGAATGGTGGATAGAACAACCAACATGGCAAATATGAGTATAATAATAGCAGTAGAGTTGACAAGCATAGCCTCTGGACCGAACCGATTCAACCCTCGAGCCTCTTCAAATGTAAGCTTCTCCAGAATTCCTGTCTCTACTGCCGCAATTGCCATTGCATAGAGGAAAAGCCCGAAAAACAAGTGCCAAGGAACTATTCTAGCTCTTCTGTTCTTTGAGGCGCCAGGGTAGAAGAATGCTATGAAACCCACTACCCACTTGACACAAATCAACAAAAAGAGAAAAAAAATTCAGAGAAAGAAATATTACTTTATCAATCACAGAAAACTTAATCCAACCCAGAAATCAATGAGAAATCAAAAGTACCTGCAGACCAAACAAAGAGATGGCACTAATCCCCAGCCAGGAATGCAAACTATACATGTTCTTAATACTGCTTTCATTGTGGAATTTGAAGACTGCATATATCCCAATGGCACCCAGGATGATTGCAAGGCCTAGAATGGTTAAGTGGACCAATTTCTGACGATCCTTTTTGGCAGGAACTATTTTGTAAGATAAAATACCTGTTACAGAAACAGAGTATGTGACTTAAGTTTGATTTCAGATCATATCACATATTAAGAAAGGAGGAGCAGACTGGCTGGATTTACCTTGGCTGGCCACAAAAATGAAGCCAATAAACATGAAAACTGGATGCAACTGCACAGTGTCTCAAATAGTTAGGACCATATGCTAGAGAAATCCAATTATATACCATACTAATCTTAACAACAAACATAAAAACAGTGTAGCCTGGCTGTTGAAAAAAGAAATAAAATAAAAACAGACAGCAGACATCACCCAGATCATGAAAGCTTAGATTTATTAATGAGAACAGATTTCCACAATCTATTAAGATTATCGTTAAAAGTTTCTGGATTAGATTGTGTCAATTTTTTTTTTGCATCAACATTTGCATTTTTTTCTTTATGTCCTCATGATGATCACAATTATACTCTCTTCTGCATCCTGATGATGACACAGAGTGTGATCAGAAACGTTGATGCAAAAAAATATTGACACAATCTAATCCAGAAACATTTGACAATAAACTTAGACAAATCCTATCAGACAAAGCTGTAAAGTAATTTTAGATCTATACTCCTAGAAACACTTTGTAAAAGCCATCTCATATTGAAAGATTCCGAATAACACAGCAGGTGAAAAAGTGGAAGAAGAGAAAGGATGCTAACATTGAAGATACGCTGCTTTTTCTCAGTATGGAAGGCCAATCCTCCACCGTAGTGGAGAACCCAATAAAGCACCAGTACACAAGCTGTTACTCCAAAGAGCTGAACAAGCAAAATGACCGGCCTGGCTGTGATACCAAAGTGATTGTTATCCATTTCTAAGGTGGCCTTCCTCTCTAGACCAGATATTTCTGCTCTCCCTTATCTTGACAAATCTCAAAGAAAACTTGGTACTGAACGCCCTATATCTAGTCTAAAAGAAGAAAACAATAGAAGAAGAATATCCTCCCCTACCCAATGACCTCTTCATGTCTTTATCAGTCCCCATAGGACATGATTTCCCTTTTTAAAATCAACCATCCCTTAGAACCTGGTAGCTAAAAACAAATCGTGAAATAGACAACATCCAAGAATAGCTAACTGCAGCTAATATTTGGAGCATAGTGGAACAGGCCTGTGAATACCAATGTCATTTCCCTTGTAGAAAGTTGTGGGCCTGCCATGGACGGTGACCTTTTTCTTTGGCGGCAAGTTCCTCATTGCTAAGGGTGCATGATAATAATTTCTCATCATATTGTACCCTTTGTACTTACTGTTCACTGCCCCGGCTCTTTAACCATTCTACTGCCCTCTGAAATGGGTTACCTAGTCACACTTTCCTAGTCATGCTTCAAGAAAAGCATCCGTGTACCCCTTAACTTCTGCATCCAACAGGACATGCAATTTAAACCACACCCAATGCAAGGGCTGTTCTCATATGCCAAATATTGTCCTTCACTTAATAGATTATACTAAGATTTTTGGCTTCTATAGTCCATAATAATATAAGACAAAGTTTCAGGATTTTTTAAAGGATTTTATATAAAGCTTGAGATTATATCATGTGATCCAACATCATTGAAATAATATGTTACAATTGATATGTTGGATCTTGATAAAGTTTTCACTTTATCAAGATGGAATATGTAGTGCTATCCTCCAACATTGGTTTGAATAAAATCTTTAACAAATTATTCCTGAGAATCATGTGTACTATAAAATAGGAAGAATGAATTTAATTGAGCATTGTGAAAGTATTGGCAAATTAGGTTAGGGTTAAGCATCTTCTAAGATTTTGAGTCAATTTTGTATCATGTTGTGAAATTATGGAAAGATTTGTATTATTGTTTAGTCAAAGAATTTGTCCTTGAAAGAAAAATATTTTAGTAAGTTATAATATATATTTTTAGGGTGTTAAAAATTGAATACTTTTATATACTCGTGCTTATTTTTAAAAGTTCTGCAATTCAAAAAAACTTATAGCTTATTTTGAGTTTGTATGTAAAAGTTGTGGCTTTAGAAAATGAAGGGTAAAAACTATTAAGAAGTGACACCTTGGTAATTGCTAGGTGGTTGGTTTGAAATTTGCTAGAATGATTTTGTCTTGTTAGAAGTTTGAACTGTTTTAGCAACACAATCTCTTCAATGTTTGTTAAGAACATGATAAACAAATACATTGAAAGTATGAACAAATAGTGCTCAAATCCGATTAATTAATTAGTACATGTGATCAAACCATCAATTAGAACATGGAGAAAGATAAATCAAAAATAACACATAATACTAGTATTGTGACTTGCACATAAGCACCCCATTTTGGTTAAAGAAAAACAAGGATTCTCTTTTTATGTCTTTTACTTTGTTTGTTTACTTGTTGATAGACCCACAATGATGTGTCTCACTCGTGGGACACTAGAAAATTGTGTGGTTGAAGAGAAACAAAAATTAAAGGTGTTTGCATTAATACCTTCAAACAAAGGGGTGCAATAATTTCTTTGAATGAAAGTCATACGAATTATTAATATTTAAAAAAAAACTAAAATGAAAGGGATATTAGGTCCTTTCTATGAAGGCCCTTGGATGGACTTTTCTTCCTTGCGCTCAGATTTTTATTTTTATTTTGTTTTGTTTCAAACCTTGAGCTAGACCAACAAATAAAATCAACATGATTGGAGGTTATTACAAGATCATAGCCTTAGAGTAAGCTTTCCAATGAGTATAATTTTGAATATATTTAATTTGATTACTATACTTATTTTCTATTTTTTAGTGAACATAAGTTTTCCATCGAACATCAGGATCTCTATACCACACACATGGAAAAATAGAAAAAAATTGTTGAAAAGTATATATAGTAGGTATTGATATCCTTGGTTCAACAAAAGAAGAAGTTGATTTGGGTATATATAGAAAAAGTTATGCAATATGGAATAAACCTATGTCTAATTATAATTAATCTCACTTCAAATATTAATAAAAAATAAATATGCAACAAAAATTATGAAAAATATATGTGCACTAGTTATTGATACCAATATATGTTTAATAATTTCTAATCTTATCCTTTTTATAAAAAAACGTTATATGATAAGGGATAAATGCTCCTTTTTAAAAATATTGTTAACTATAAAAATAATATTAAAAATTATGTGAAAATTTTCACAAATCATTTTAAAAAAAAAACATTAGAATCTACACACAAAATATCAAAAATTACTAGTTCACATCATCTTCAAATTCTCAATGGTTTAGTTGCTATGGGTGAGAAAATGTAAAATTTTAGTTAAAAAATATGATTTCAATGTTCCACTTTGGCTAAAAAGTGGAACACGACATTATGGAATCACCCTTACTTTTGGTTGATTTCATTTAATTTTGAGTTTTTTCTTGTGTTTATTTTAGGATTTTTCCTTTGTTAGACTTTTAATGTTGGTCATCATGACATGATTGGAAAGGAAACTTTGAACCTTGACTTTTCTATATATTGAACTTGTCAAGGGTTTGTTATGTCACTCTTTTTGTACTTTTAGAGTTGGTCATCCTAGTATGATTATCAAAGCATCTTCAAAACCCAAACACTTGAGATATGATGTCACCTTGACCTACCTCTCGGATATGCATTAGTGACAATTCTTCACATGTGTTGTTTCCTTTTTGTTCTCATTTTGTTCTTTTTCTTTATCTTTGTTTTTTGCATTTGCATTTTCTTAATCTCTAGCAACCTAGTTTTTCCCTCTTTGCTATCTTGTGACCTAGTGAAACCTAGTCATTACTCAAGGGTGTGTTGCTTTGTGTGTTTGTTGTGTGCATTTGGAGCTTACCTTCAACCTTCTCATTTAGGTTTCTTCATTATTTTATAGGTAGGGTTTCTCCCTAGTACATTAATGATGATTTTTATTTTGTTTTTGATTATGGGAAAAACAGGTTTTGATGGGACCCGAAACTCAATACATAACAATTTGGAAGGGACCCACAACCCTATTAAAGGAAGGCAAGCTGCAATAAAGATAAAACACATACAATTAGCAGCCCAAAAGTAACTACGAGAAGATTAAACAAAACTATACCAACTGCAACATTCAAACAAGGGTCCAGGAACCCTTTACAACCTAGTTTTAACTGGGACTAGAAACCCTTAGATACATAAAGAACCTGCCTGCATCTGCCAGGCATCAGCATACCAACCACTCATGGGAAACACCACAAAGCCAAGAGAGATCACTAACTTAATAGTGTAGAACACCATCAGACCCATAATCAAAAACTCCTGCAATTCCAACACACCCAACTAAGAAGGGGAGTTGGACACCACACAATTGACCACAAGATCCCATAAACCATCTTGCAACAGTCGTCCACCACAAAAGGGAAGGCAACAGACAAATGCAAGAGCTCAACATCCCTGCAACACAAACTCACATGGTACCAGGAAACCAACTCAACCTCCACCTCTAAAGGAGAGATCTCCCCTCTACTGGAGAGGATATCACAACCAACTAATCTGCCACAACCTGTAAACTCCACCCCCCTCCACCTCCATAGGAGAAGCGACCACCTCAAAAGGATCAACAACTAAGGGAACCAGAGACCTTCACCTTCCAAATCCACCTCAAGAGAAAAGGAACCCACCTCCATAGGGTCTAAGGAGAAAGCCAACACAACAACCAGACAAGCAACCGTAGCATCCTTTAGAGACCTCCGTACCAAGAACAAGTTGAGGATAAAAAGATTAAAACCAAAAAATAGCCACAAGCACGACAAAAAAAGGCTGAAAAACAACTAGGAATTCAAGATAAACTTGTAAAGAAGCCCAACCATAAGCCAAAAACCATAACCAAGAGGAAACAAAGACTAGGAAAGAGAAAACCACCCAGCAAATAGAACACCTTCAAGAAACAACGCAACACTGCAACAAAAAGGTAAGCCAAAGAGGGCCAACCTGACCAGAAAAAAACCAGAGAGGATCCCAACCAGCAAACAAAGACCTCTGAAGGGAGGACCCAAAGCATAACACAAAGAACACTAAAGAGGCAAGCATCACCAACAACAAGAACACCATAATCCCAAAAGGGAACAACACACCCAAGTGAGCCAAAAAAAACAACAAAAGCAGCTCTACCTAAAAATAAGAGATATAGAAAGATCCACAGATCAGAAAGGGACACAACAAAAGCTTCCCCCAGCAAGCCGAACGAACCCATATGAAAGGAACCACCAGGATCAAGACGAGGAGAGACCAACGTCCACCAGCAGCCAAACACTCAGTAACCACAGGCTCCAAAAAGACCCCTTTGACAGAAGGGCTCAAAGCAGTAGGTGAAAGCCATCGAACCCAAATGTTCGACCAAAGGAAAGGCCCCATAGAACCCCACGCAGAAAGAACAGGTGCAACTACAAGGCATCACACACCAACAGAGGCTTCAGTAGTGTCAAGCATGTCGACCCCAACAGAAAATAGGGCCACACCCCCTTGCGACCTCCTACACATAGCACAAGAGGCAAGGATGACCCAACTGCAGAGAATACAAAGAGGGAACCCAACGTCCCCATCATCTGCATCTTCGTCCTCCTCTGGATCTCCCCTGGTGTCTTCCTCAGAGTCTCCCTCAACGCCATTCAAACTCCCGCTCCCGCTCATGTTACAGGATGAATTTTATTTTGTTTAGTATGTTTTATATTTTCTTTCTTGTCATTTTCTTGTGTCATGTGTCATTATGCACTAACCATTTATTTTATTTTATTTTCATTTCCCTTTTGTTTTAATTTTCATTTTTTATTTCCTTCTTTGGTTTTTTGTCATGCCCTAGTCATACATGATGTTTTTCCACTAGACAAATCCATTTTTGGGGTTTCAAGAGTGCTTTCTACTTGTGATGCATCATAAGCCCTAAGGTTAGGAATTAGAATTACGAGCTTTGTCTTGACCATTTCATTTGAAGATGAGTTCTTTTGGACCCTTGAAGATTGGCTCCTATACTTGGAATTTTTCCTCTTTCTTGGAATCAAGATTTTGGCCATCTTCCTATGTGGGTACATGTTTAGTGTTTTCCCCAAAGTGTGACTCCCACACTTAGTTGCTTAATCCTCTTCGAAGTTGAGGTTTTGGCCATCCTCTTTTTCTAGTATCTATTATGTGGTATCCATGAAGTTTGATCCTTGATTGCTTTACTTCATATCTTTTATTATGATTGTGAATTCAATTGTTTCTTTACTTAAGTAATTTTTTTGTAGTATCCACAAAATTTGATCCCCAATTCCTCTATGTTATATCTTTTGTTGGGATCATGAGTTTGGACATGCCCTTATTTGCATACTTGATATGAGTTACTCCTAGTCCTAAAAACTTGAAACCTTACACTACTTTTTTTTTGGGTTTAAAGTTTTTTTTTCTAAGTATAGTGGATTTTACACATGATTAAATATATTAAACCCATTTAAAGGCATGCCCCCATATCTACCTTTGGGCATCACACATCCTAGATACCTGAAACTCAAAGCATGAATCATGTTGGGATCCTAAACTCTAATTTTTTGATAGGTTTGGTTTGAAAGCTTGATAATTAAGTTGTGGTAGATATTATAGTACAACCCTGATGACATTTTTAGGTGTGTCTATTCATTTTATTTGAGTTACATGTTATTTAAAGTGATTTTATTATCACTAAGTAGGTTGGGTGAGTACATTATTGGATTTTCTAATGGTCTCATGTGTTCTTGGTAGTACACACCTACAAGGAGGGAAACACCCACCAAAATAAATGAAGTACAAATACAAGGGCTACATCCCTACTTCAAAGATGTTCTCCACTTGGATTGATATTGGAGATAGTGATCTTGGACATGTGAATATCTAATAGTTCATGTAGAGGGTCAATGTTGAATGACATAGAACACTCATGGCCTAATGCATGGAAAATTTAGGGTTTTTATAGGTTATTTCCTTCCCTATTTCACTCCAATATCCAAAGCTAGTCTTAGCTTGTGATAAGGCATGCAATCTAAGACAAAGGAAGATACTTGAACCTATAACCCAAACCATCTTAGACACCAATTCAAAAATTCTTGAAATAGTATTTTGGCTCCCTACCTATGCTCAATATGACAAGATAAACATGGAGGCAATAAATTGCTATGAAAATAGGATCGCATAGGCTACCAACTTCTTCAATGATAATTTATTGTTGTCGATAATAAATATATAGTGAATATGGAAAGAATTATTCATAAGAGTGAGTTATAGGAGGACATCAAAGATGTCATCACCATTCTCTTCATGATCTCTAATCTACCTAATGTCAAGTATTTTCATCCTTAGATGTGTTACTTTACTATTCAAATATGTGATAAGAACATAATATATTGGGCCACTCTCATCAATGATACACTGTATGAGTAGCTATTAGAGGTTTTCAAATCCACTAGATTCTACACAACATCCTACTTGGTGTAATTATTATCTTTTCAAGCCAACTATCTAAGATTAAAATGAGTAGGCACCTTGCAACTAGGTGAAACTAACATTTAGGATAAATACCCTTAATTGGAATTTAAGGAAAGATGGAAGCATTACAATAGGGTGAATGATGTATGTGTCTATTCCATCATAAGCTGCCTAGAGAATGACTATGCAAAGAGGTTGTATTTGGTGGAAACTGAGGTAATGGTGAACCTGAGAAACTAGTTCATCCATTTTAAATTTTCTTTTACATCAAAATGGGTGGATTTCACAAAGTACCCTACAAACTCCCTATGTACCCCACTGATAATAGTATTTTATTGGATATTTGTAGATAGTTTGTGGAAATAAAAACTTGATTGCTAGTAAGCACAAGGCTAGAATCTCCTTCCCTATTAAGGTGAGAGAATATTATAGATCTAATATATAAATTGCAAAGATAATAGAGCATAAGATACCTCATTTGGCCATGCATCTCCATGAAGTTGTTGGTAGATGGTCAGTGCTCCCCTCAAGATTTGTGACATGGACTAATCGCCTCCCATGGATTTGTTAACTCTAGCGGTTGTTTTGGGCATTAATACGTCAACCTTTTGGTGCAACGCCAATCATGGGGCCAATAATTGGTATCAAAGCCAGAGGTGTTGGGTTCGAATACCCTTGAGTAATGTTGAGGGGGAGATTATTGACAGATGGTCAGTGCTCCCCTTGAGATTTGTGACATGGAATAACTGCCTTTGGTGGATCCATTAACTTTGGCAGTTGTATTGGGCATTAACGGGTCAAACTTTTGGTGCAACAACAACCGTGGGGCCAACAGAAGTCATGGATAGATTTGATCCTATTGGAAATATTGAACCCTTGATTAGGTCATTTTTGTATATGAATTTTGGAATGATTACCTAGATAAACATGAGGTAAGAACTAGATACTACTGTAGGATGGCACTCCCTCTTATCAAGGGTTGTAGTACAAAGAGAGTCCCTAAAACTCTACATGAAGATGGAAACCAAACCCTTCCTCAATAGGGAAAAATTCTTTAACCATTCTATGGATATAATAGATTGGTCTATACTAGAATATGCTTCCATAGAAGCTAGAACTCAGGTGGTGATTGAAAAAACCAAGAAGTGGATGAGGTATCCTTATTTAATGGATGATTCTCATCCATGACCACAAAAACCTCCCAAGGCCCTAGTAGTGACTATAGAAAAGGGGAATTTTCATTTGCTACAACATTGGTGAAGAATAAGAGAAAGAAAGAAGAGGTTCCTAGTGTGCAATTCCTTATGGAGGAAGAGGATGAAGAGGTTGAAGAAGAACCATTGCAAATAATAAGGAAAAGAGAATTAGTAGATCGATAGGAATCTTAGGTACTACCTACTCCTCCAACCCCTTTTCCTCCTCCTTCTCCTCATCCACAAATCCTTATTCATCCTCCTCCATAAGTTAACATCTTAGATAGTTTGGAGAGGAAGAAATATAAATTGAAGAGTTGTAGGATGTGCCAATTCAAGAAGAAATTTAGATACATGTAGAGGATTGAGAGGAATACATAATTTATGATGTTGTGCAATATTTTCAGGAGGAGTCTCATTTTTTAACTTAGTTTGTAACTCCTTCACCTCCTTCTTATGATCATTACCCCTAATTATAAATTAGAGGAGGAGGGAGGGATACATAGGGAGGGAGAGAGATGTGAGATAGATCAAATTAGAGAGGGAAAGAGAAAGAGAGAGAGAGAGGTGATATAGAGAGTAGATATGGAAGGAGGAAGGTGGAGAGATTGAGAGAGAGGGAGAGAGAGGAGGTGATATAGAGAAGTAGAGAGGGGAGGAGGAAGGTGGAGATATTTAGAGGGAGAGTACATGGGGGATAGGTGAGATAGAGAAAAGTAGAGAGGGAAGGTGGGAGAGAGAGAGGGAGGGAGGGAGGGAGGGAGAGGGAGTCTCTTTGGTTGCAAAATTATGGGATATCAACCAAAGAATCTCAGGGTGTCATTTCAAGTGTATAATTGAGAATAACCTTTCAATAGGCACCTATCTATAGACACTTAAAATTGTCTTGATAATATCACATACTTGATTTTGCTGACTAACACCATTTTCTAGTCTATTTCACCTAATTTGTCCATTTAATTAAATAGTGTCAATTATTTAGTTAAATTCATCTTTTTCTCCTATTAATTAAATAAATCAATTTTATTTAGTTAATTCATTATTCTTCATACTAATTTCATTCTCACTTGATTAAATAATACAAATTATTTAATTAATTTCCATCCTTCATACTTTGATTAAATAATTCATGATTATTTAATTAAAACTTTTCTCTCATTCACTTGCATAGTTAAATAATTTTAATTAATTGTTTAATTGGCTAATTTATTTTAAATCCTCCAACTTTTCCCACTTGCACAATGAGTATTCCCTTGGAATATACCATTTTTAATTCAAATATGTCCCCCCAAATGGAAATATCTCCAACATTCCTCCAACATATTTCCTAAAACTAGGGAATTGGTTGAGTCTCTCATGGATTCTAAACCATTGATTTGAGGCAGAACATAAGTTGAATGAAAAGAGAATGAATGATGCCTTTAGAAAGTATGGAAATGCAT
>VDFB02007501.1:0-85161 GCA_007258455.2 Sequoia sempervirens | reverse complement strand
TCTGTTGTTTTGTTTGTTCTTTTGGCAAAGAAGAAAAGGAAGAGGAAAATGAATCTGAACAAAATAAAGTTAATTGAATTGTTGTTTGAAAATATTTTTGGATGGTTGGAAGTTTTTGAAGAATTGGAATCTTTTTTGTGAATTTTGATGTCACCATGCTTACATCCTTTTTGGCTACCCTTTTCCATTGATCTCAAAGGGGGAGAGATTGGAGTGATTGGGGGAGAGTTTGGAGAGTTTGGAGAGATTGAAGTTTTTGAATATTTCTTTTTGGCACATGTTGCCATCAATGACAAAGGGGGAGATTGTTGGAAGAACGAAGAAGAATGACTATCTCTATAATTTTGTGTTGTCATTGTTGTCACCATGTTGTGGATGTAAGTCTAAGTCAATGCCTGATATGGTATTTTGGCCCGATATCTGAACTGGTATTCGAGCTGCACTCTTTGGTATTCTAGTCCGCATTCCTCCACAGTTGACAGTTATTGCTTGCGGATTTGGGAAATTGTTTATGGTTGTTGAAGGTATGCATATTTAGAATATTATGTGCTTTGGTGCTCGTACGATGTAGTGGCATTATTCTATTGGTTGCTTTTTGCATTGAAGTCTATTATTGGCCAACTTCTTAGGTTAA
Source organism: Sequoia sempervirens (assembly GCA_007258455.2). NCBI lineage: Eukaryota > Viridiplantae > Streptophyta > Pinopsida > Cupressales > Cupressaceae > Sequoia > Sequoia sempervirens. The sequence goes on along the minus strand of VDFB02007501.1, from coordinate 84,527 downwards.
TTGTGATATGGTGAATTAATTTTTCTATGTGGATATATGTGCAACCTATCTTAGGCCTATGCTGACATGATGTAGTGTGCTGGATGTTTGAATTGCTTTTTGGAAATATTTTGTGAATACTTGGAGCCAACACTTAGTATTTTTAAATATGAAATGCATCTAATTAGGCTGACCTAATTGATACTTGCAGATAGATCAGGTATATATATATGTATATATTGGACAATTTTAGGAGAGAGAGACAGAGAAGGGTGTGTGTATATGTGAATGATGAAGCAGTAGTAAATGTGAAAGTGAGCGAAAATAATGAAGTGTGTTAAGTCAGTCTATTGAGCATCATTGGAACTACATTAGCACTTGTTAGGTGCATTATTCTTAGTTCATTTTGGCTACATGAAGCCCAATTTTGTTTTGTGAATCCTTTTCTAGGCAGTGAGCCTCCCTTGTAAGTAGTGAGCTTTTGTATCTAGACAGTGAGCCCTTTCAGGTTAGTGAGCCCTTAGCAGTAAGCCTTATATTTTTTAGTTTGAAACTACTTTATATTGTGAGTTAACCCTCACCGTGGTTTTTCCCTCATTGGGTTTTCCACATAAAAAATTGTTTTCATTGTGTTGATTAAATGCTTTTTGTTATTTGTGTTTCATGCTCATACTTAATAACAAAATAGTGTGGTTTTGGAATTGATAAGTGTTGAAGTTTTTAAGTTTGAATTTTTGTGACAACCGATTCACCCCCCCCCCCCTCTCAGTTGCCCTATGCCTGTTTAATAAAATGTCTTCCTCAACAACTTGAAAACCTATTAGAACTAATCAAAATGGGTTGCAACCAAAATCTTCACATAAGTTACAATGTTGAAATCAATGACAACATTGCAACACTTTGTTATATACCTTTGCTTGTTCATCATGCTCATGTTGCCAATTTCTAGCAATCTCTCCAAACTTCCAACATAAGAGTCAAACCTAAATTAGACTGATGAGTTTAGGTCAACTATAGATAAGATGATGAAAGGATATGAGGTTCAAGACTATTAAAGGGGTAACTAAGGTCTATTGAAGATTGGTTGATTAATGTGCTAGATATGTGCGCTGGATAAATGATTAAATGTAATGTTGATCTATGGACATAATTAAACTAAGGAAATAGAAAGTGCAATAATAAATATAAAAGGTCAGAAAATGCTTAGGTCTATATGGAAGGTTGCTAAATGAATGAAGTTTGATATCTGCAAAATGAATTCTAAAAGTGAAACCCTAATTTTAGTCAGACTAGCAAATGCTTCAAGGAAAGTTATAGTTGTGTTAGGGAATTTAATTGTTGCAATGCAACAATTGTGGCACATAATGACAAATGCATCATAGGACAACTACAGACGTGTCACTCTGGTTTTTTCTATGTTTGGATAAACAAATGCATCACTCTAGTTATATGCTAAGTTTTCTTAGGCAGTTGCATTACATGTGCCATGCCCCAACTTTTATACTAGTAAACAATACACAACTACCAATTTTTTTGTTGAACAAATGCTTAAAAACCCTAATGATTTCCAGCTACATTAACATGGAAATATACAAACGACAAGGTTAGTATTAAGCATCCCTAATGATAATGACTTTCATAACATTTATATTGATGTTTATATTCCCTAACACCATTTATGTTGACACTATAAATTTTGTTGACACGAAAAGATTATAATAATATTATCTTTTGATACTCAACATTAATAGTATACCCCTTAATACCACCTTCATTGAAATACCCAAATTTAATATTAGTATCTCTTTAATATTTATATGTAATGACATCCTTCCTTTTATTACTAGAGATGATGCCACCAATTTTGATTTAACATCATTATTCATGGGTCACCATTATATTTACAATTATTGATAATAGTTTTCTACTATAATTTCTTACCACTAGCCCAAATATAATTATAAGTATTACCCTTAGAAGTCAAAATTGCTCATCTCCTACTTCATTAACTCTATCAAATAAATGACAAGATGATTCATAATATTAATATCAAGATCATTAACACTGCCTAAATTCTTAACCAAAGACAATATTATTGTGATTGAAAATCACAACCATAATATTGACAGTAGATAAAGTATGCATTACTCTTATTCAACATTTCCTTAATTAATGACAATAGCACTAATGATTGAACATTTGATCTCTATACGAAAACCGAAAGTCCTTAACCCAAGAAAAACAAATTCCAACTAATTGTTACTGATTTGCACCTATCCCTACACACAATAATGACAACCACCAAGTTTCCAAAACTAGTGTATGAACAATATGGACTTAACACATCTAGGAAGCTTGGGTGGCTTTCAAGTTCTTTTTAGGAATTAACTAAGCAACAACCCCACCATATTTAATTTCCAAAGCATTGGTGAATCTCAACCTATAAATAATACATCGATCCCTTAACACAAATCAAGAGTGAAAGAGAAAATATCATATCACCAATTGATGATGTAAACTAAGCCAATTTTAATGACAACTATTAAGAGAAAAACTATGTTTGAGGATAATATCAAACAAAAATGATTTCTACAGACAGAGTAGGCCTCCAATAAACAACATTATCTAAGACAATTCTAATAACATTTATTGAAGGTCTATGTGGAAGATGGCATAAAGCAAAGACGATTTCTAAGGACAATTTAAACAATAAAAATTGGTTAAACAAAATATGGATAAGAACACTTTTAAGAAGCGACCATTGGATTCAAAATAATGTGAGGACTAGGTAAGGCTAGATGAATGATAATTCAAGATTTACACAACTGATTACTACAGTTTCCTAATTTTTCTAGATACCTAAATTATCATTTAAGGAATATCTATAAATAATATTTCCAAACATAACATATCTAGCTAGAGCCAAAATCCAATCCTATTAAGCATCAAATGTTATGGAGAAATGCCATCCATTAACATTTAAATCGTGAGCCTCTAATTGCACAAGGATATTTAAAATAAAGAATATTCTGCATAAAACCATAACTATGCATTTCTCATCGGTATCAATAACTACAGTCTAAGATAAGTTTAGAATTCACAGTGTACACGAATATCAAATATTTAACCTACCAACTCAACACTTCTGAAGTTGATTAAGTTCATTCATAAATTGACTTAATTTCTAGTTCACCCCTTAAGTGTTCATGAATATAACTATGTTCGAGAAGAAGTTAGTATCTTAACTAGAATATAATCTTTTCCTAGAGCAATAATTTTATCCTTCTAACTAGAAACTGAATCCTAACCAATTCTTTTTGAAAAAGTTTACTGCATTCATCTTTCCCTTCCATTCACAGAATGTTGACTGTTTGATAACATTTGCACACTATTTGCAGGTTGAAAGCATGCACAGGGATATACATTGTGTTCTCATTTTTAACTTAATACTAGCACTTTCAGCCAGGGAAGCTGCAAGGAATAGGCCGATAGTTTTATATAATTTCCTGAACATTATTGACCCTGTGTCTCACACATCTTCTTGCCTTGTGAAAAATTCTGCAGTTTTTCTATCTATGTGCTTCACAATATTTCTGGGTGTATGATATACTAATTGCTTTAAAGTAATTTTCTTGGCTGAGGGAAAATATAGAAATGTGAATAGCAGTTGAAACAGGGGAGGTAGTTTCAGAAACATTGTCTGTCAAAATTAATCTTTCCTGCAGAGTATCTATTTGTACACAATAAATTTCTGCTTCAATATTTACAATGCAAATTTTGGTGCTTGATGATTGTATTTTTTGGAAATATCAGCTGTATGCTTCAACGATATTTTTCTTTTTCTTCGATGTTGAATAATTTAGGATTAGATTTATTGTTCTCTTTTCAATGTCATTTTGAAAAAAATTTATATCTTTTTTGTAGTTTATTAGTTGAACTTCACAACATTGAGACATGGCTTTATTAGTACTTTTTCTTTTTCTTTGATGTTGAATAGTTTAGGATTAGATTTAGTGTTCTCTTTTCAATGTCATTTTGAACAAATTGTAAATCTTTTTTTGTAGTTTATTAGTTGAGCTTCACAACATTGAGACATGGCTTTATAAGTTTACCACCAGCATTGTTCCAATGCCAACATCGCCATGTAAGGAAATAGGTTGACAACAAATGTTGAGCTGAAACCACAAACACCATCACAGTGTATACCGAGCCTTGGAGGAATTTATTCTTTTTCAAGGGATTCAACCATTCCACATGTTGACATGTCAAAATATTCAATCAATAATTGGGAAAGCTATGTTGATTAGCAAGGGTTTGGAAACCAATACAAGCCTCAATTAGATTATGCACACTGGAGTTGGACATAGTCTTGTTTTAGTTTTGTTGAATAAATAGCAAGTCCTCATTCCAGGTTTACACATGCTTGTTTATGACTTTGGTCTAACCATTTGTTTGTGGACACTAGATAGTAAATTGTAGGCGTTCTAAGCTTTGTAATCGTGAGGTACCAAAGTGCTCAGGAACTAAAGTTCCTATTTGAACAATTGTTGTAGGAGGACAAGGGTGAATCTAAACATGTGCAAAGAAAGCTATGAAGTATTCTACATTCAAATGGTCTTCTAGCACAACATTAAGTTATCCATTTTAGAAATGTGGCAACCACCACAAAGACACAATCATGACTGTGCTTGATAATTGTCTACGCCAAATGGGAGCTTTGGGACGGGATATGGACATCCAGTGGAAGATTTAATTTGACAATCATCCACACACCAATTGAAATGCAGGAGGGAATATGTAAACAAAAAATACAAAACTCTGTATAAGGGTTACCAAATTACCCAACCCAACTTGAAGGCCATTTAAGCTTGTTAGAAGGATGTTTTCTTCTAGGCCAAGCAGTATGATATCCTAGTGAATGTTGACTATATCTGATAATAACAAAATCAAAAAATCTAACTTAAGCTACCTAGCTAAACTAAGGCAAATTGAACATAATAAGGTTTATAAATGTTATACACCAGCAGATTTTTGGTGAGCATACAACAGTAATGGACGTCTATGTTGTTTGGATTCATAATCCTCAAAAGACATGCATAAATACAGAGTCTGAACTTTGTTTATATACATTTGCAAGTCATAAATGTCTGTTTCATGATAGATGGAGATAATAAGCTCACATGAAGATTATAAACTCACACTAAATTTGTGGAAGAAATTTGCAAGTCATAAATGTCTGTTTCATGATAGATGGAGATAATAAGCTCACATGAAGATTATAAACTCACACTAAATTTGTGGAAGAAATTGTCTACCTACATAGTTGAGAATTTTGTTGATTGTAAAGCAGTAATGCCAATTCTTTTACAGACTGTGACTACGTATCTGGTGAGAGTCTGAGAGCCTTGTTTAATTCAAATGAATTTTGTCAGATTGAGCTATGAAAACTGAACATCCCTAATCTGCCTCTGTTGTTACTAAGAAGTGCAAGAATTTTGACAAACAAGAATTTAATATGGAATTCGATGGGGGGATGTATAAAAATATTTGATGAGTTCAGTATTTCATAATCAAATGTGTCCAACCTATGATTGGATTGTGTTCTTTGTTAAGGACTAGTTATTGGAAGGGAACATCCCTTATCTACCTCTGTTGTTAATAAGTGAATGTTTTCTCCTTATCCTCTGTTCAGTTTTTCATCGGAAACGAGTCCTTTGGATTTTGTGTAAGTATTCTACAACTAAGCATTTCCATATATTTCATGCAGTCATCCTGTTAATTTCTTGTTGTACACTTGCTTCTTCTCTATTGTATGATATCTTTTTCAAACTTGTTTTGTTGATTTCTTTTTGTTATTAGCATGTACTTTGCTCTGTCAATTTATTTCCTTGAATTTCTGCAAGTTGCTTTTGTCAAAACCTCACTTTTTCGTATTTTTTGATCTATCTTGTTCTTCTTCACTTTCAGTTAGTTATTTCCCTGCTCTTATGCATTTTCATTTGCTCTCTTCAGTATAGGGAAGAAGTTCCCAAAGTTATTTCACAGGCATCCTAGATCACACAACAATGGTTAGCATAGAAGCCCTAAATGGTACATTTGTTGGTGAGAATGCTTAATTGAACTCAGAATACTTGTGACACAAAACTACAGCAGTAATGGAAATTCTTTTACAGGCTGTGACTTCGTATCTGGTGAGATTCTGAGAGCCTTGTTTAATTCGAATGAATTTTGTCAGATTGAGCTATGAAAACTGAACATCCCTAATCTGCTTCGAGCTAGTAGATTGTTGAGGAATATTTCAACTACTTGATAGTTGTTTTACCCAGCATGAGACAACTTTCTACAGAGCCATGCCTTCATTTAACAGATAACAGCAGAATTTTTTTAGAATGAAATGAAAGTTGAAACACAACAAATAAATCATAATGGCAGCGTCCAGTTACAAATATTAAAGAAATCTAAATCAACAGGAGGGGAAAAATGATACAATGCTTGGGAACAAAAAAAAAGGCCAGATTCTTGCCTCATCATCATGAAATTAAGTTGGGCGGGGGCCCTAGCTCGGTTGGCTAAGTATTTCCGTTGCGGCTCGGCTGGTCACGAGTTCTAGTCTCCCGTCCGTGGTACGGGCGTCAATGCATCCAAGCGCCCTTGCAGTCACGTTAAAAAGTTTACCAGGCGCACTGCAGTTTATAGGGGGTCGTGCTACCCGATTCCTGCAGTCTAAAAAAAATAAAAAATAAAAAAATCATGAAATTAAGTTCAGATTTCTAGTTATCCTCTAAAATGAAAAATAAAGCAGTAGTTTCTGTTGATATTTAATAATTTCTAAACTATAAAAGTTGAGACTTTTCAGTTCATATCTGACGCTCAAGATGCAAAACTGTTTTCTGTTCTCTAGTTTTGTTTCCTCAGCAGAACCGTCAAAATCATTTCAATCTTGCACAAATACAATACAATATCAGGATTGGAAACTGTGTAATATCAGCAGTTTCTCCTCCAAATATTATCTGCATTTATTTAAAAACAGACCACTATCCCTAGACTTGCATAAACACATGGAAACCATTTTTTAGTTTCAACCATATCCAAGCACTTTTAGGGTAAAGGTACATAAGTAATCCAACTAAACCCTTGGGTTGATGGCTGGAGCATGGCCATTGCCAAGCCCAGGTGGATTTCCTAAATAAGCATACTTTGATGTTCATCATTGGCTCCCGTTGAAACTACTGGATCTGCTTCTGCTGTAGGTGCCCTTGCCTCTGCTTTCGCAATGATAGGTGATAGGTGACTGCTTGGCTGCTTGCGGTGAATGAACATCGACCATTGCTTCCACCTATGCTTCTGTCTACTACTTGGATGCTTCCTTTCTCCAGTGCAACCCCAGGGTAAATGCCAATGCAAAAACAGCCCACCCTACTATACTATAGTTCCGCCCTAGCCACTCGCACCTCGATGCTAAACCAGTCCCAATGCCATCACATACCGTCCCATGCTTTACATTATCCAGGCTACTTATTGATAGGGCAAGGCGGTTATTTAGGCTGAGGCGGTGATTTAGGGTAAAATTCAGATAAGCTGGTAGTAGAATCTTTACAAGCAGCTGCTGTCGATGAGGTCTCGAGAACAATGCCAGGCATGCATATTACCGATTTCCATGCACTCTTCCATTTGGACCGTTCCATTAAATTTAGCGGTTAACAGTATGCCGGTGGGATAGGACGGAATACGGATAAAGGAAAAACAGTTTACTGGCGTGACAGAACTTTCAGGATGAAAGTTGACACTAAATATAGCATATCGGCTAGATTAAAGATTTGAACTCTACAATTTTTTTGATACTTTACTCAAGCCAGATTGTAGATTTCTTTTATATTGAAGTTTACTGATTTCAGTGAAAAAAACAAAACTCAATCTGCACAGGTTTATATCGATTAAATCCTCAAAACTGAAAGCATAAACATATTTAATTTCTCATTCAGGCCGAGGGTTTCAATGGGGGCACCTGATTCAATGTCGAGTTTATTGATTAAAACTTATAAGGAGGATTGTTCTTTTTGCTTAATTTCATCGACCACTTATCTCTTGCATGGGTGGTGCATAAATTGGGGCCGAACCCATCCATGGTCGGCCCCAAATGGGGTTCGACCAGGTGGTGTCAAATCCCCTCATCATAGACTCCTTATTATTCTCCAAGAGTTAATCATGGCTTGTTTCAAGCCCTTTATTACAGGCACTTGAACATGGACCGAATCCTCAAACTGAAAAGGAAACTAAAGTCATAACCTACATTAATATATTTTAGATACTATGGTATACCTACATTGATATTTATATTTAATCCTTAAGTATTTGTTTTATATAATTAAAATTATACACAACACCTATAAATACATACATATATATATTGAAGAAAAAGAAAATCCATCTAGTTACATTACAAATGAAATTCAATATGAGAAGCAAAAGATCATGTATTGAATTTTCTTTTTCTTGGAATTAGAATTTGTGGAGATCTTATATACATGTTTTTTTTTCCTATTTACCTTTTTATAAGAGAAGTGCTTAATTTAGACCTAAAAGAATCTAATTCCTTTTAAAAAGAATCTCCCAAACAAATTAAGAGTTTTGGAGCCCAAGACACAATATTTTTATTTTCCCAAAAAATAAAATAAATGGCTTCAAGGTTGCACACATAAAATTACACTTTCCCAACTTGTTTCTTTTATATAGGAGTAGGAATATGCCTAATGTATCCTTTAACTTATACGTCTAGATGAAGTACAAACACCTCTACAATTTTGGACTAATTGCCCAACAACAATATTTTTTTCATAATTCCACTCATGAAACTTTGACCTTCCCCATTACACAATGCTAGTATCTATTTTCTTGAATTTTGAAGAACTTTCCAATTGGATCCCACTTCCATATGTAAACTTGAAAGTAGAAGACAAGAAAAAAACAATGTGGCCAAAAAGCTCTCCTCCCAACCATAGGATTGATATTCAATCCACCCCCGAGCTCTAGGGTCACATAGATTTGCCTAAGCATACACACACATAACCAAAATTCACATGTACCACTCAACAATTTCATACCCTATACCATTCATATTTCATCACTATTCACAAATTCACAATCATTGGCATGTTTCCAACTATGTACGAAATAGGAAATCTCCAACTTGTACAACTCAAAACCATCATACAAGAAGTTTAACATAGATTTCCACAAAGAAGAGTAACAACACAATGATTCCTTTTTTCAACAACATAGACCCAACAAAGGAGAGATCTTACCAAACTAAGTGCAATCCAAATGGGGATAGCCCCTCCTTCTCCAAACCCTATTCTTCCATTCTCCATCTCCCATCCTCTCCTCTATCTCCACCAAGAATTCTCCTTCCCAAATGAAGGAAGGAAAGACATCCAAGAAACAAGCACAACAAGAGGGAAAAAACAAAAGGAGAGAAGCCAAGACAAAAGAGAGAAGCGTGGCCAAAAGAGGGATCCCCTTCTCCTTTCAAAAAGGAGGAATATATAGAAGGAAAGAGAAAACCAACTCCTCATAACTTCCCAACCACCCAACCACCCAACCAACCCAATTTTTGCCACTTTCATAAGTGGGAATTAGAGTGGGTTTTAAAATTTATTTAAGTGATTTTATAGAATAAAATAACCCTAATATAAAGACCTACCACCTAGGGCACCTTTTAAACAATTAAAACCACATAAAAATGTTATAAAACCTAAAATAAATAATGACATTAAAAGAGGCGACTCAAGAGTCTAATAAGCAACATCTCCCACATGCACTTAACCCTTACAAAATAAGGTTGAATACATATCCTTGAAAATCACTAGAAATTTCCAAGAATGACATAAGGGAAATAGCTATGTGACCTCTTCATCAGCAGTGGCCAATTTTAACCTATTTACTCAAGCAGAAGGAGGTGTTTGTTATGAAATAACTTGCACAATAGAAGAATATGATATGAAAATATGTTGCAAATACTTGATAATAACTGAGAATAACAAGCCACTTCAAGGGGGAAAACCTCCAAATATCTCTAATGAGAACACACTTCACAACTTGATGATGAAATAAGACTCACAACCTCCTATATATACCTATTTATGCCTAGGATATCACCTAGGCCAACTTAGTACATCTATATAAGTCTTAGTGACATAAACAACTAAATAACAATATACTAATGATAATATATGAATTAATAGAGGTTAAGATATGTCCTGACTATTCCCATATTATTAGCCACTAATATTAGGCATTGGCATGCCCCCCTTCTTGAAGAGCATTTTCCTCAATGCTAATCTAAGTTTGGATTCTTTTGAATGAACTCCTCATCCTCCATGTGGCATCTTCAAGTGGAAGAATTCTTCCATTGGATGGGATGCTAGGTGAGAGTTCTATTCCTCGGCTTCTTTGTGCGTGTTTGATGAATGCACTCTAGTTCCAAAATGATTCTTCCTTCTTCATCCAGCTCAGGAAGTGTTGTTTGAGTGGGAATATTATGCCCAATTACCTTCTTCAAATAGGAAACATGAAAAACTGGATGTATCTTTTTTGTTGGTGGCAACTCAAGCTTGTAGGCAACACTTCTCGATGTATTTTTGCATGATTTAGTGGACCATAATACCTTGGAGACAACTTATTATTCTTTTTGTTGCTTTAATTGAGATTTTTCTTCATAAAATTTTTTTAATCTCAAGAGACCAATCCCCAACTTCAAAACTTCTTTCCTCTGATGTTGGTCTCTTGTTGTTTCATTCAATTTTGTGCCATGGCTAAATTCTCCTTGAGTCCTGAAAGTACTTGTTTTTGATGAATCAAGTGGTCTTCTATAGCCTAAACTCTTGGTGACACCTTTATTGATGATGTGATGGAAGGAGGATGATATCCATAAAGTGTCAAAAATGGAGACATTTTTGATGAGCTATGAAAAGAAGTGTTATACCACCATTCTGCAAGTGGTAGCCAATCTACACATTGAGATTGTTTCTCTAAAGTGAAACAACATAGATATCCTTCCAAACACTTATTAACAACCTTAGTTTTCCCATCTGATTGAGGGTGGTATGAAGAGCTATGAGCCAATTGAGTACCCAAACATGAGAATAAATCTTTCCAAAAGTGACTGGTGAGATAGGATCTGATCACTAACAATAACCTTAGGTGTACCATGTAGCTTTGGATATTCTCCAAAAAATATTTACTCAGCACTTGTTGTAAAAAGGATGTGATAATGCAAATGTGCATGTTGGTGAGGTGATCCACTACTACCATGATGATATTCATACCATTAGATATTAGAAGCCCTGTGATGAAGTCCATGGAGACCTATTCCACTAAAGGTTGCAAGAGACCAAATTTATTAATTTTCTCACCTTTATTTCTTTGACAAACCAACTATTTTGCCACAAATTTTTTAACATCTCCTTTTAGCCCTTCCCAAAAAAAAGTCTTTCTTGACTTGATGATATGTATTCAAAAATCTTGAATTACCACCCACTAGAGACTCATGCAACTCTAGAGATCTTGTGTTTAAGGAAGTGGAATTCTTAGGAGATACAAACTCTTTATATACCAAGATTATCTCCTTCAACAAAATATCTAAAATACTAGGACCACTTTTAATTGTCCAGTAAGTTCGTGTTTACCTTGTATCATTTTTGCCACTCTGTGGCTTCCTCCACCCAATTTTCTTGTAATGATGAAAGGCACACAATATTAGCTAAAGTCTCTCATCATTCCTTCAGAAGTGCATCACGCTACAATATTTTCTTTCCCTAAGTTCTTATATACAATCTCAAAGTCATATCCTAAACATCTTAGTGACCCATTTTTTGTTGCTCTTAGGAAGATGATCTTTGTTCCAAACAATTTAGGCTATCATGATCTATCTTAACCTTGAAGTGTCGACCCAATAGATAAGGCCTCCATTGTTTAACTACATGGAGTATTGCTAGCATTTCCTTCTCATAAATAGGTTTTAGTTGATTCTTACCCTTTAATTGACGACCCTCAAAAGCAATTGGTCGACCTTCTTGCATGAGCACTGCTCCTATCCCATTTCCAGAAGCATCACATTCCACAATGAATTCCTTGGTGAAGTCAGGAGTGGCAAGCACTGGATTTGTACATATAGCCTCCTTTAATCTCTCAAATGTTGTATTGGCATACTTGTTCCAATGAAAAGAATCCTTCTTCAATAGAGTGGTGAGAGGTGCTGCTATACGACCATAATTCTTCACAAATCTTCTATAGTACCTTGTCAATCCCAAGAAACCCCTCAGTTTCTTAATGGTTTTTGGAATAGGTTATTCCATGATGGCCTTAATTTTGTTAGGGTCCACCTTTACTCCTTCATGTGAAACTATGTGTCCCAAATACTCCACCTCCGTAAGACCAAAAGCACACTTGGATGGCTTAGCATATAGTTTATGATCTTCAATTATTTGTAATGCTTGATCCACATGTTGCAAATGTTCTTCCCAAGTATTGCTATAAATCAATATATCATCAAAGAATACTAACACAAACTTTCTCAAGAACTTCTTAAAAATGGAATTCATCAAACTTTGGAATGTAGATGGTGCATTGGTAAGAATAGATGGCATCACCAAAAATTCATAATGACCCTCATGAGTCTGAAATGTTGTCTTACAAATATCTTCCTCCTTAATCTGAATTTGGTGAAAACCAGATCTAAGATCTAACTTGGTAAAATACATAGCTCCATTCAATTCATCTAGCAAATCATCAATGACTAGAATAGGAAACTTATCTTTAATGGTGTACATGTTGAGAACTCTATAATCTGGACACATGCACCAAGTATCATCCTTCTTATGTACCATCACCACTAGCGAGGAGTAAGCACTTTGGCTATGCCTGATAATTCCTTCCACTAGCATCTCCTCAACAATTTTGTCTATCTCACTCTTTTGTATGTGTGGATACCTATAAGACCTGATGTTCGGTGATTGGCTCCTTGGGACTAACTGTATGGCATGATCATGGTCCCTCTTAGGAGGAAGTCCTTTAGGCATATCTCCAAGAAAAACTGAGTGACAATCAATTATAGCTTGCAAATTTGGATGAGTAGGAGCATTAGATTGAGAGACTTCTAATTAACATAGCTAGGCCACAAATCCATCCACTCCTTTCTTAAGCAACTTTTACAGTTGATGAGAGCTTACCATTTGTGGGGATTTTTCCTTCAACCCCCTTAGCTCTACTATCCTTCCTTCTGATTGAAATCTCATGAATAGTTCTTGGGAGTTCATCTCAATTGTTCCCAATGTAGTAAGCCATTGTACTCCCAAAACAATATCTATTGCACCCATGGATATCGCATACATTGGGGTATCATGTTGATAATCTCCCATGGATAATTTAATGCTATGAAACTTCCCTAAACAACTAACTGTACCACCATCTGCAATCAAAACCTGAAACTCTGGAGTTGGATATATAATACAATTTAGATGAGTAGCTAACTTTTTGCTGATGAAATTATGAGTACTACCTAAGTCGATCAACACTGTTACCTTTTTCTTCTTTAAGAACCCCACCACCTTGAGATTTTGTGGAGCACTGAAACCTAAGAGTGCATGACAAGAAATGATCGGTTGAGAATCATGTGATTCCTCATTTGACTCCCTTTCATCCTCTAATATGGATTCCTCCTCTTCTTCCTCACTTGGACCTTCAATATAGAACAATTTTTTTCACTACATTTATGTCCTCAACTGTATTTGCTATCACAATTGAAACACAACCCTTTTTCTCTTTTCTCCTCAATTTGCTGTGGAGTCAACTTAGTAGGTTGTGGTGAATATCCTTTCTCTCTTGTCACATTAGCCCCTTGCTTCTTAGGAATCAAATACTTCTCCTCTACCCTACATGCTAAGATAAAAGATCATTTATGGAGCTAGGGCTAAACATTCGTATCTCATGTTGAATTTGATCCTTGAGACCACCCAAGAATAAATCGTTCAAGTTTTCCTCTGTAATTGTATCCACTCTTAAGGATAGATTTCAGAATTGTTGAATATAATCCTTAATTGATCCTATTTGTTGAAGCTTAGCCAGCTGGCTGAAGAAGTTGTCTGTCACGCTATTGCTATATTGTGCTTGGAGTTCCTCCGTAAAAATTGACCATGAGACGGTGAGCCCCTTTTTCCTTCAATAAGTGCAAAGCCAATGATACCAAATGAAATTGATATGGTTCTAGATATAGGGAAGCCTTCACGACCTGTTGTCCATTTAGGATTTGGTGTACTTCAAAAAAAATCTCCATTTGGTTTATCTATGTTAGAGGATCCTTGCCATCGAACTTGCACATATCCACCTTTGGAAATAAATTCCTAGATCCCATAGGAGTACTAAAGCTTGTGTCAATGGTAGCTGGCCTAGAATTGTCACCTTGGTCGCTTGAGAACTCCTTTCTTGGTTCAGCCATGTAGGTGCTTAACATGTTTCATATGTCTGATATATCTCCTCTTAGGTCACACATATCCATCTTAATTGAGGAAATTTCTTCCTTTTTCCTTATTTATTTCCTCATTAGGAGTAATATCCTCTATTGTTACCCCATCCTTATCAGGAGTCTTCCCTGGAGTGACAACATTCTTTTTGCCCCTTCTTGTAGGCCCCGTCATGATGGGAACCACTAATTTTGAAATGAATCACACAAATGAAACTTAAATTCTCTAAATTTTTATTGTAATCTCCTTTAGTAATTCTTCAAAAACCCAATAAAAATTAGACTCTAATTCGACAAGATGTGCGAGATATGCAGATTCTAAAAAAATTGTGTAGAAACCCTAATTCTGCAATATTTCACTTAATTATACTCCAATTATTCTGAAATATGGACTGTAGCTTCTTTAATATGTTCTTCAAAAACCCTTTAAAAATCAGAAAAAAATTATCCAAAATCTAAAAGATATGCTCTTCCCAAAATTGCCTCCAAAATTGAGAAAAACCTTGCCTCTATGGTGCCAAGATCATGCTTTGATACCACTTGTTATGAAATAACTTGCACAATAGAAAAATATTATATGAAATATGCTGAAAATACTTGATAATAACTGATAATAACAAGCCACTTCGAGGGGGAAAACCTCCAAATATCTCTAATGAGAACACACTTCACAACTTGATAATGAAATAAGACTCACAACCTCCTATATATACCTATTTATGTCTAGGATATCACCTAGGCCGACTTAGACACATCTATATAAGTCTTAGGCCGACCTAAACAACTAAATAACAATATACTAATGATAATATGACTTAATAGAGAGTTAAGATAGCCACAAGCCGACTATTCATAACCCAATGTACACTAATATTAAGGGTGTAGCAGTGTCAGTATTTATCATAATTAATAGTATTTGAAATAGATAGCATATAAAAAATAACCTTCTAATGATAATGAACTAAGGAATTAAATCTACATAAGTAGTTCATAGAATTTAACTCTTCCTACTTGCAAAATTCCTTTTAGAGCCAAGCAATAGTTGATCATGTTGTTTAATATCAAAATATTACCACTTATGAATAATCTATTTAACCTATAAGAAATACTACCACAACTAAATATCAAATATTAATCATTATTTTTATATTCACACTTACTTACACTCATAATATAAAAACACCTAGCATGAAAAAATCCATTTAATATATATATATATATATATATATATATATAGATATTACCAACAACAAAACATCTTGATAGTTGCATACTTACATAGATAAGGGATCTAACTCATCTAGCTATCACATGGAATCACAAAAAAAACTAATTAGTTAGTTAGCAAATTGAAAATATAAGCAACTTGATGTATAGGAACAACAATCTCTAATGCATATCGTCCAACATAAAGAATATAGTGTTGGTTATTTTTCTTGCAACCTTCAACCCTAAGGAGAAACATAGTGCCTAAACTAGGGGATTCAATATTTAGGGAAAGGAATCTACACTATCAATAGGTTGAAGACAAGAAAATCCAACGAACAAGGCTATGCAAGCCTTTTGCACTTTGAGCTCCATAGGACTCAGGAGGGTGTTCATAATTGCAGGCCTAAATGTATGATAAACTCATACCAAATAAAAAATTATACACCTAAGAAAGTGGATAGTTCTCAGATATATGAGTGATAGGTATTGTATATTCTACTAGGTTCAAGCATAATCCCATTTGCATTGAACATTGCTGAGAACACATAACTTAGATATCTTCATCTCAAATACATAGAGGGTTAATAGATGGAATTCTCTCAAATTTAGCCTCTATACTCTTTCAAACTCCATGAAGATACAAAAATAGATATAACTTAAAAAACCAAGCAAAAGTAAAAGAGATTTAATATGATTTGAATTATTTTTGAAAATGTATTAGGCTTTGTGATAGATTAGTGCCTAGTCATGGGCCATAGAGTCAAATATAAAATTGCAACAAAAATCCTATCAACAAACTAGGTTCAACCAATGGATTTTAAAAAATGTTCATGCCTTACATTAACAAATCCATTTATATTTTTCATAAATTTCTACTTAACAATCCCACTTGTTCACTCTAAATCATAGTTATTTGATCAAAGTAATTTAACTCTTTACTTGAAAGAGAACCATGACCAAACAACACAATCATAGGAAAGTTGCAATGACAAATTCAAACATCCTTGATATATTGAATTTATATGATTAGAATCTTACAAATCTAGAGACAACTTCATGATAGTAATATATTGTTGCACAAATTGGCTAACATTTGCTCATAAAACCCAACTATTACAATTTAAATACTTAGTTTATGACTCAAAATCAACACTATTCTACCTTACTTCCTAATTCAAAATTTCAGAACCTGTACAAATGAGAAGGAAAGAAAAGATATAGAAGCAAAAGAAGCCCTAAAATCCATCCGTGGAAGACATCTGACATCTTCAACTCCCTTGATTAATAACTACCTTCAACACTTGAAAAATCTTCAACTTGCACTTTGATTCACGCCTCCCACACTCACTTGTCGTCTAACAGAAAAATATTCCCCACCATGATGAGCCATCATTCATCTATACCCCTCAATTGAAAATATTTGTTTGTGAAAGAACAAAAAATTCCTTGAAAGTCTTTCACTCTTCAATTACCCTACAACTGAAAACAAATAGTTTTTACTGTTTCATTGAAAAATCTTCACGTCAGTTTACCTAGGTTGCCAGTATTTTGTTCCTCTATAAAAACTTTTACTCTGTTCTTTTTATCTTTTCACAACAGAAAATGAGCCTTACCCATGAAAAAGCTTTTCTCCTTTTAATATTTTCCCAACAAAGAAGACCTTCATTTATAAAGTGAATGAATTGATTCATTTATTGGGCTTAATAGAAAACTTACCCATGCCCATTATATTTTAAATATTTTATTTAAAATATTTTCCCATTTAAAATTATCCTCGGGCAAAATTTACCCATATCCCTATCTTCACCATTTGGCATTTTTCACTTAGAGCTTTTAAAATGGTAAAAATAATACTTTATTGAGCAAAAATAAATTTTACCTATGCCATTACATTCACCCTATATTTAAAATTTGTTCTCAGGTAGTGAAGCTTTTAAATTTTTCACCGGGCATAAAAAAATCTTTTCCCTTTGCCTTTTATATTGCACTTCATTTTAAAATATTTTCCCACTTTAAAAAAAAATGGAAGGCATTAATCCATTCATTAGGCTCTCAACCCTTTCACACCTTATATTTTAATGTTTTTCCTCTAAAAATGTTTTTCCGAACCCACCATGAGCCATCCCACCAATCCTTGTTCTCTTGTTTCTCTCCTCTTAGGACATCATTAAATCACTTACACTGGTGGGAAAATTTCATGAAATCTTTTTAAATTCTTAAAAACACTACTTTGTAAATACTGTCCCGCTTCCTTGCTCTGTAATGACATCAACCATGACCTTCATAGGATAGTGGGAAAGACCATTAGGCATTGAAAAAAGGAATTCCTTGCAGTGGCTTCATAGTATTTTCAAGCCACATCAAATGAAATTTGGGTGTTGATGCCAAAGCAAAATTTCCTCAAACAATTTTGATACATTTTCACTGCCAATGCAAGTTGGGGCATTTTTGTAGCTTCCAACAACCAAAATTAATTCCAAACATGCTTAGAAACTTTTCCCAAGCATTAGGAATGGTCAAAGGATGATTTCAGACCATGGAGCAACAATTTTGAGCCAATAACAACCCCTAAAATCTTGCCATAAAGCCAAAAAAGTGAGAGTTGTTCATCCTGCAACAATACTTGTTTCTCTTTGCCCAAAATGCTTTAGAAAGACCTCCAAGAAGAAGGAAACAAACCAATCTACATTGCAATAGAAATTGTAAATCAAAATTTGCCCCAAACAGGGCTCCCAACATTCTCCCCGCTTCCCATGACTTTCTGCAGCCGTGAGCATGAGCTTCCACGGACAAATGAGAAAGCAAGCTTTATTAAAGTTAAGACTTTATAAAGCTTTGAAATATTTATTTTTTCCCTAAAATGTCTTTTTTCCCAAGCAATCTCACTTTTATAATATTTAAAAAATGCAAAGCATTTTAAATATTATGTTTTTTTAAGACTTTAGGAACTTTGCAAATTTTAATTTCACTTGCGGACCAAACGAAGAAAATTCATTGCGCACACACTGGGACACCTGGAGTCGTACAAAATTGCATAGGGACATTATCAATTATTTAGAGAAAGCTCATTTCCTCAAAACTTGCATCACTGAGAGATTCCTAGGACCTTCTTTGTAAACTAGCATGTCGGATGCCTTCGTTGTAACTAAAATGCATTAAAATAATGTATCATATGATCTCCGATGTTGACAAAAATGGAGCTAGAGAAGTTTTATACCAAAATGAGAAACGGGTTGCCTTTAGAAATTGAAAATTTGAAAGTTTCTAGAACACCAATTTTGGCCTAGTTGCAATCAGAAGACAATTAAATGATCCATCATAACTCATCCTGGGGGTTTTCAAGACTTAGCAAACATGTAGAAATTTGACCCAAGAACTTAGTGCAACAAACAGCTTGGAAAAATTCATCCTGAGTTGTAAGATATTAATATCCAAAGTGGCTCAATTAGACTTTTCTGCAACTACACCTATCAAAAACCAACTCGAGCACACTAAGTCACCTCCTTGAAAAATTATCAAAGTACCTCCTGGGAAGCTACCAATAGAAACATTAGACCATTTAGGTCCATTGAGTATGTGTGAAAGAGGGATTTCCTTCAATCCATATTCTTCACCAGATACTAAGGGTCAAAGTTGACCTTGAAACATTCTAGAAATGCAGATGTAAAAATAGAGCAAACTGCATTTGCTTTTGACCTAGTAAAAATATCAAACTTGATCCTATAGCTCTAAAATCAGACCAGAGAGTATATTAATTTGAGGGAAATGCAAAGCACCAATCCATTTACCATTATGATCATCTAGCTGTGAAATATCAGTCTGAACAGGAGCCCACTTCGTAGGCCTGAGAGTATGCAAACAACAAACCACTCCTAGAACCCTCCAACTTGTCACTTCAAAGCCCTGCCAAAACTCATCACAGGAAGTTGAAATCAAACATACATGTTCACATATGACAAATGAATACACTCACCAAGGGATTTGGCATGAAAGAAAATGGGCTCTGAATTATGACCCTCCAAAGTAGGTCACTGGGGCTGATTTTTTAGGTGCATTTCTAAGAGTGTAAAGAAAAAATTTTCATCATGGGAACTTCAAATTTGCAAAATTTTAAGTAGCCATCATTTAGGACATGATCCATCAATGGCTAATAAGGCCACATGGGACGGGGTCTTACAATAGGATAGTACAAATGTGTGACTCTACCTTCTTTTTAGAAAATTTAATATTTTGGGAAGTTTTTATGAAATATTTTTTAGGTTTTAACCATAAAAGACTCAAAAAATAATTGGAAGATAGAATGGTTGTTGAATCTTGACTAAAAAGGGTAAGGCTTAAGGCCAAAAATGCCAATGGCTTCACAGGTTTAACACAAATAAAGACAGTTGGAAGACAAGCACAACCTAATTATTCAAGTAGGATTATTAACTAGTGTAGGCCGATCACATGAAAGGTGCTAATACACCAAGATTAGTGTGAAAAACTTCTCTTTTGATAGTGAATAGCTAGAGGTCCAATGTCACAGGCCCAATATAGTAATAGGCTCACCTTTCCTCTCTCCTCAAGAGGCTAAAAATGTCAAACCCAGATATTTCTATCTCTACTCAAGGGTGTACATGGTGAGTAGTTTACGGGATGATATCATACCCTACACTACACTAAGAAATGGTCAATGGCTCCTAGGATTCTAAAAACAAAGGTTTCTAGTGGGGGACTACAATGAACATAGAGCTCATCTATAGCAGCCTAAGAACTAGGAGACTGTGATATATGGGGATTCACTACTCATGAGTTCTCTCCACTCAAAGATCCTCACGGGATGAACTGCCCTATATCACCTCAATGGAACGACATAGAAGTTTCAAATTCTGAAAGAGCATGTCACAAAGGTTTTCTAGACATACTAACAAGCTCTTGGCTAGAGGACGTCAGTGCAGAAAATAAATGACAGTGTGGCGCGTTGGTTTCCCAGAGATGTGCTAGCATCTTGTACAGACTAGAGAATGAGAATGTCTCAAAAAATAACAAAGTGAATGTTTCTATCTAATTGCTAAGAACTTATAGAATGCCAGAAAGCAACATGAAGTAATAAGACATAAATGAAGTGCAATGGAGATGATAAAGACAAGGAGAAGAAAGGAAATAAATACTTATGATCGTGCGAGTGATGAATCTTTCAGCTTGTGAGTGTCTTCAATACCACCTCCACCAAGAGCGCTCAAAGTCAAGGCTAATGGGGGAGAAAATGAGAGGAACTCAAGCCTTTGCTGCAATGACCTTTTTTCTTCCACACTTTCTCTACTGATGTGGTGGAGTGTTGTTGTTGCTACTATGAAGTGTAAAGTGTGAGTTCAACGCTTGGAAGGAGCTTGTGGATGAAGCCCAAAAGTGGTGAAGAGATCTTCCAACCTCTAAATGCAAGTTCAGGGACTGAATATGAAGGAATGAGGAAGAAAACGACCATATTTGGGTCGGTCGGCTGAGGAGGGTATTACAAATTGACCCCTAATGGGAAGTGTAACACCTTTGTAGGCTCCAAATGCGAGAATCTGTCAGGGACGTAAGCATGCCACACTGACATCTAGGCACTGCGCGAGCGTCTCTGACAGAAAGGCCTCCACTAATACTCAAAATAGGCATCAAGTGTGATGTAGGCAGTGGGACTAGGTGGAATTAAGCCTCGAAACTTGGTTTTCTAAAGTGGATAGAGGCAAAAAGGGGATTTGCACATGGGGTGCAAATTTGCACTTATACATTTTGCCCCCACTTTAGCGAGCACTAACACTAATGAGTGCTCGGTAAAGTAAATCAAGAAAGAGTAGGGTTAGAAATGTATACTTGAAGTAGATAATACATTAGATAAGAAGAACCTGCAATAGATAGCAACATTAGAACATAAAAATATAAAGGATTTGAGTTAGCAAAGTAGAGAGACCTCAATGTAGAAGGTTGTCTCAACACTATGAGTCATCCCCAAATAATACAGAGAAGACCTCAAAGATGAAGAGATAAGGAACATGTACTCAGGATGAAGAAGGTGCATATCTTTGATCCAACATATACAAGAGATAAGAGAGAGGTGAACAAAGCGCATGGTGAAAGAAAAACCCGCTCAGGAGTAGAACTTGCACCACAAGAGAGATGATAAAAGCAAACCCTGCTCAAGGAGGAAACCTGTATCACCGAAAAGTGTGTGGTGAAAGAAAAACCCACTCAGGAGTAGAACCTGCACCACAAGAGAGGTGATAAAAGAAAATCCAACTTGAGGAGAACCTGTATCACCAAGTAAAAGTGTAAGTACCTCAAGACCCGAAGACCTGCAAGGAGGCATCCCCCAAGATCTCTCACATGGAAGAAGCCAAGAAAGAACCTTATAGACTCGCAAACCTACAAGGAAGGTCTCCTTCAAGAACTCTCACATGAAAGAAACCCCAAGGAAGTGGACTCCACAGAGTCATGAAGTGGTGGCACATCTACCCACAACTAAACATGTCTGAAGCATCGATACATCTACCCACAAATAGGACACGTCTACCCACATATAGAACATGTCTAAAGTGTCAATACATCTACCTGTAGATAGGATGCATCTAAAGTGGCAACACGTCTACTCATAGATAGAGCATGTCTAAAAGCGGTCGATCACGTAGATTGTAAAACTTTCGAAGGGGTCCCTTGGGAAGCCGGTGTGAAAAAAAGAGGGGTCCACTCAAGGGACGTGTTGTTTGAAAGGTAAGATCTAGCCAGGTTTCCCCCAAGCTAGATGTGAAAAGTCCATTTGAAAGAAAGGATATCAAAGAGGTCCCTTAGGAACCCTTTAAAAGGAAGAGGGGCCCACTCAAGGGATGCTTCAATTGAAAGACATAGCGAAGAGAGGGATCCTTAAGAAGGACACACATATTCGAAACGAGTTATCACTGCCCCCAACATACAGGGGAGGAGAACTATGCAAGATACTTCGAACAAGATAGAGGTAAACCTCGATATCACTTGTCATGCAAAGTAAAGGTAGGTGCATCAATCAAATGGGAGTTTGATGGCACCTGAATCATGAAGTTGTTGTATTTTATCATTCAAGGCTTTATATTCGCTAGCGGAATGGCCAAGCACTCAATGGTATGCATAGAAAGAATGTTTTTGTTTATGAGACTTCTTGCGTGTAGGAGAAGGAAGAGTAATCAAGTGGGCTTTTAGAAGCCACAACAAGATATGCTCTTGTTTACACAAAGAATGAGGAGCAGGAAGCAACCCTTTCTCTTGTGGAGAATAGTTTGATTTCTCACAAGAAGAAGATAAAGAGGTAGAAGAAAAAGGAGGAGGATCCCCATAGAGAGCATTATTTCGACCACGAGGATTATGCTTCTTTATGGGAATTTCTCAATAGGACTACCAACATCAACCTCCTTAAGATAAGTGTGATCATCTTCCTCAGAAGAAGGATTAACACCAAGAACATTACAATTTGCATTCACCCTATCCGACAATACAGGAGAATAACCATCTCCAATAGCAGGTTTGGATGATCTTGTCAGAACGTCCAAGTGGATCGAGTCGACTTTATACTCTCCAACAAAGGATTCTATAAAGTCTAGAGAACCCCAATCATCACCAAGACATGCATTCTCTTGAGAGGTAGAAAGAGCACACTTAGGAATCCTTTCTTCAGAAGGATCTTCTTCAGGGATATTTATCTTGAGAGTACCCTTTGTAGTAGGTACTAATGGAGTAAACATCGACACACTAGAAGACACTGAAGTAATAAGAGTAGGCACAACTAAGGTTCAGCTAGTAGCTACTGTCTCACATAAGTGCATAGCATCAGGGTCAGCCTTAACTGTGACTACTTTATTGTTACAAATAAACTTAATAGATTTATGTAAGGTAGACGAGATTACACGTATAGCGTGAATCCACAGTCTACCAAGAAGAAGGTTATAAGGTAAATTTTCTACCATAACATATACGAGGGTAGGTACGGTAATAGGTCCAAGCTGCAAAGGTAGTACTATTGTACCTATAGCTCATCATACAACATTATCAAATGCATGAATGTTAACAAAAGAAGTATTAAGAGAGGATGGGTCAATATTAATCTTAGGAAGTAGATCAATACTACACACATTGAGTGTTGAACCAACATCAATGAGAGTGCATCTAATGCCTATCTTATTAATATTGACTATAATCATTAGAAGATCCACTTGCTTCTGTACTTCCGGAGGTGGGAGCTCCTGTTGACAGAACGTAATATTCGGCGAACCTATGCGAATATATGCCATCAACGCATTAGCACCTTCCAACCTAGCAGAAGAAGGGAAGAGGATATTTTGCAAGGCTTCCTAAAGCATACCTTAATAAACTGGAGTAGACCGAAGCAAGTCCCACAGTGAGATGTTATCCGAAGTAACCTGAGGTTGCTCAACAAGATTGTAATCACTAGGTGCTTTAGTTGTAGGTTTAGGAGCTTGAGGAAGCCTTGGTTGTTTATTCATGTTGTTCTCGTAAGTATAGGCTATCACTCTATAAGAGGGAAACTTAGGAAGATTAGGAGATCCACTATTTAATGGAACGCCATTGATAGCACAAACCCTTTTAGGAGCGGGACTAGCCAGAGTCACATGAATGATCAGTCTCTTAGGCCCTTGAGGGGTAGTGGAGACATCTACCACATTTACAAACTTATTACAACTAGCAAGACTATTACCTAAATACATATTCTCAACATCAATCCAAACAGGATCAAATGTGGAATAGTTATTTGAAGGGACATTCTTAATATCGATCCAAGGAGAATCAGATGTAGAAGAAGGCTCATCATTCGCACATGCAACATCTCTAGAAGAGAGTACATTGTAACAAAGACAAGACTCATCATTCACAAATATATCATCCCTAGAAGAGAGTGCATCAGAATGAAGAGAAGTCTCGTCATTCACAAATGCATTGTCTCTAGGAGAGAGTGCAATGGAATGAAGAGTAGGTAGAGTAACATTAAGGAAGGTATCAATGATTTCATCTTCTTGCGACAAGACATCCTCTAAAGCAAGATGAATCTCATGAGAAGGATCAAAGATATTGAGTGACATGGGAAAAGCCAGGTCACCATCACAAGCATTGAATGGAATGTCGTTTACATTTTGAAAAAAGTTAGATATTGAACTAATAAAAGAAGATATTAAATCTATTACAATTTTTTCGAAGAACAATGTTCTTCACGTCGGGTTCACCAAAATGTGATATAGGGGATTCACTACTCACAAGTTCTCTCCACTCAGAGATCCTCATGGGGAAAACTGCCCTATATCACCTCAATGGAACAACACAAAAGTTTCAGATAATAATAGAGCAGGTCAAAGAGGTTCTCTGGATAGACTGACAAGCTCTTGGCCAGAGGATGTCAGTGCAAAAAATGGATGACAACACGGTGCACTGGTGTCCTAGAGACATGGTGGTGTCTCATACAGACTAGAGAATGAGAATTTCTCAGAAAACAACAAAGTGAATGCTTCTATCCAATTGCTAAGAACTTATAGAATGCCAGAAAGCAACAGGAAATAATAAGACATAAATGAAGTGAAATGGAGATGATAAAGACAAGAAGAAGAAAGGAAAGAAATACTTATGACCATGCGAGTGATGAAGCTTCCAGCTCATGAGTGTCTTCAATACCACCTCCACTAAGAGTGCTCAAGGCTAATGGGGGAGAAAATGAGAGGAACTCAAGCCTCTGCTGTAATGGTGTTTTGTTCCACACTTTCTCTACTGACATGGTGGAGTGTTGCTATTGTTGCTGTGAAGTGTAAAGTGTGAGTTCAATGCTTGGAAGGAGCTTGTGGATGAAGCCCAAAAGTGGTGAAGAGATCTTCCAACCTCTAAATGAAAGTTTAGGGATTGAATATGAGGGAATGGGGAAGAAAACAACCATATTTAGGTCTGTCAGCCAAGGAGGGCATTACAAATCAACCCCCAATGGGAAGTGTAACGCCTCTGCAGGCTCCAGACATGAGAATCTGTCAGGGACATAAGCATGCCGCGTTGACGTCTGGGTGCCACATGGGTGTCTCCAATAGAAACGCCTCCATCGATGCTCAAAATAGGTGCCAAGTGTGATGCAAGCAGCATTCTTAGGTGGAATTAATCCTCTAAACTTGGCTTTCTAAAGTGGATAGAGGAAAAAAGGGGATTTGTAGATGGGGTGTAAATTCACTCTTATACAGAGACCTACTCCCACTCTCATCACCAAAGCAAGTCTCAATGGATTGAGGGTCTCATGGCTCATATTTGAATGATGGTAGCCACTCTTTCAGGTACAAATTTTTCTCTCCCTTTTATATACTGTGCTAGCAAACATTGTTGAGGTTGAACCTTATGGTGATGAAACCCCCAAGCAGGCCTCCTACTAAAAAGAAAAATAATCTATTGTGTTTCTCTTATACCCAAGATTGCACAAGTGCATGAGGGGAGATGATACACACACTAGCTTAGATAAATAAAGTGTGCAAGTGCACACAAAACAAAAAAAAATGTTCTTTTTAATTCCAAATCAAATTTTTATCTAATCTAGAAATCAAAGATGCAAAAGTCTCAAATTTAGTTCTTTGGCCAATGAACTTGCATCAAAAAAATTAGTAGTTAAGATAAAGTCTTGTTAATAGAGCTACAAAAAACAAGATTAGTAGTTTAAAGAAATATATTCTTCAAATGGTAACCACATAGCTACAAACAAAGATTAGTAACCAGAAAAATACATAATCTAACATATCAAAACACATGCAATTAACATTTAATCTAAAAGATTTATACCCTTTGTGTTTGACAAATAGATGCGGTGTTTGATAGTTAGTTGTGTCATTGAATGTCATAGATGTGTCACTTTTCCTGTCAGTTGCGACATTTCACAATCAAATGCATCACTCCCTCAAATTTGTCACTTTTGTATTGGTTGCATAGTAGAACCTACAAGATAAAAAATGAGAATAGAAAAAAGGAAAATAAAATTATCAAATT
Source organism: Sequoia sempervirens (assembly GCA_007258455.2). Classification (NCBI taxonomy): domain Eukaryota; kingdom Viridiplantae; phylum Streptophyta; class Pinopsida; order Cupressales; family Cupressaceae; genus Sequoia; species Sequoia sempervirens. Next base: position 57,817 of record VDFB02007501.1, on the reverse strand, counting down.
AATTTATCTATAGGGTTAGATTTTCAAAGCTAGACAACCTACAAAGCCATAATAGAGAAAACATTAGGAAAAACCCCAAAATTAAAAGAGACAACCAATTGTGTTGCTCTTGTATGTAGATGTGTCATTGTAGATAATTGTGTCACTTTTTTGCACAAATGCATCATAAGATCTACAAAATGAAAAAAGTTAAAAACATGTAAGAAATTAGACTAGTTAGATGTATTTCACATTGGGCTCACCATTTGTATGATCATAAATCGGGTTAGATATGAGGATCCTTAATAGAAACCACATAAATATGTTAGATTCAAGCTGAAATTCCAATCCAACAATGAAGTACAAATTTGACATAAGAAATAAAAATGAATTAAAACAATGCAATGACTTCTTACATCAACATTGGATCACCTTCATTGCCCTTCTCCTTCTCAATTTGTGGTTCTCAAATTATTAAGTGAAAAAATATGTTTTTCTCATGACAATAATGATGGTGAGAATTCGATGAATGTGGTTAAATTGCAAAGAAACAAAGACTGAATTTATAGTCGATTCAGGTGCAATCAACAATCAAGATTGAATGGTACAATTTGCATGGGAAAGTTGCTTATTTATGAAAAATGGAAATATGGAATATAAATGAAAGAGATAAGTGGAGGAGGAAATAGAAATCAGTAAGAGTTAAGAGGAGAAAATCATGGAGAGTGGAAGAGTTAAGTGGAAGAAAGAGGAAGTTAAGTGGAGAGAATCAATGGGAGATGGAAGAGTTAAGTGAGAAGAAAAATAGAAATTAGTAAGAGTTAAGTGGAGATAAAGTAGAGTAAGTAAAAATAAATAAATAATATTAGAGTTAATTATAGAAGAACATAGGGTTAGGATGATAAAATAAAATAAAATATTTATTTATTTATAGAAGAGATCAGGTTAAGGATTAAATAATTGAAAGTAATTATATAATTGAAGAAATGATGAGAAAGATAATTAGAATAATTAAATAATTAAAATTATTTAATTATATAGATGTGAAGAAGAACTGGATTAGGGTTAGATGGAAATTAGGGCTGGGAAAAATTTATAAGAAAATGGTACTGCAAGATGATGTCAAGTTTAAGTGTCTACATTTGAAAATTATCTTTCTAGAAATTCTTCAAAACAAAAAGTAGCCACAAAAATATGAAAACGAAAGAGAACAAGAAGTATAACAAGAAAAAGAGCAAGACCAAGAGAAAGAGAAAGAACAAGAGCAAGAACAAGAACAAGAGAAAGAGAAAGAGAGAACAAGAGCAATACAAAGACAAGAAAGAAGATAAAAAACAAGTAGTAGAAGAATAAGCAAAAGGAATAAAAAAAGACGATGAAGAGGAATAAAAATAAAAAGTTAGCATTGAGGACAATGCTTTTGTAGTGAGGAGGGAAATGTTATGCTCCTACCCATATATTGTGTATAGTATTATGAGTAGTCATATTGTGGATACCTTAACTCTTAATTAAGTCATATTATCATTATTATATTGGTATTCAGTTAGTTAGGTCAAACTAAGGCTTATATAGGGTTATCTAGGTTGGCCTAGGTGATTTCCTAGGCATAAGTAAGTTATTATCATCATATTATGAATTGTGTTCTCATTGGAGATATTTGGAGACTTTCCCCCTTGAAGTGGCTTGTTATTCTCAGTTATTATCAAGTATTTGTAGTATATTTTCTATCATATTCTTATATTGTGAAATTTATTTCAATCCAAGTGGTATTAGAGCATGATCTTGGCACCATTATGACAAGGCATTTTTTCAATTTTGGAGGTCAGATTGTGAAACCCATATATCCTATATTTTAGGAAACTTTTGTCTAATTTTTAAAGGGTTTTTGAAGGACATATTAAAGAAGCTACAATCCATATTTAAGAGGAATTAGAGTAGAATTGAGATATTTATTAAAGAGGAGGAAAATATTATACCCCTACCCCTATAGTGTGTTGAATGCACAAGAAAATTGAGAGGGGGAGGGGCGAATCAATTGTACCTTAAAAACTCAAAACCCGTATACAAATTCAGATCCAAATTCATTCATTAAACCCTTAAAGCTATTATGATTATTTATTATGAAAAGAAAATAATATAAATTCAAAAAAATTAACACCATATACAAGAGAACACCAAATTTATGTGGAAAACCCAAGAAGGGAAAAACCATAGTGAGAATTAGCTCACAATATAAGTAATATCAACACCAAATACAATAGGGCTCACCACCAAAGGATCACTACTAGTATAGAAAAGAAGATAGAGAACAAATGTTACATAGAGAAAATCACCTCAATGCAATAGAGAATCCACCACAATGTCATCAACAACTTTGCAGCCTGATTGAAGAATTGTAGACACCTTCTGCTCAGTACATCCACTAATCTAACATATGAAAGCTCACACTGCACTTCTTAATTTTTCACTCTATAACTTTGAACTTCACATCATTCACATCTCTGACATCTATCTCATCATTCCTCAACAAATCAACTCTTATTTATAACACCCTCAACCTTGAAACCTTTCTCCAAGATTGGCTATGCACATCAAAACTGCAAACTCAAATTAGGTCAGTGCTAAACACTTCTGTGGTGGATAGAAGTGAAACAAAACCACATAACACCTTATGTGGGACCAAAAATATATAATACCACTCAATCACACACTTCTATAAACAATAATTATCCACCGCAAGTAGTGTAAACACTAGGTCAACATTACCCATGTACGCACCATTAAAATTTTAAGTACACGCTTCCTTAAATCAAAGGAAAACTTGTGAAGCACATACCATGCTTGAAAATGGTCTAGCATATTCCAAAAACACCATAAAATCTAACAAAATCCTTTGCAACAACTTCCACCTAAAGAATGGACATGCTTAGTACACTCAAACAAGTCTACCATACACTATTACTTGAGAAACTAACTTCCTAAGCACCAAACCTTGAACCATCTCAAATGAACAAAGATAACAACACTATAAACACACCCTCAAATTTGAAAGACCTGAAACCATTCTACAGAGAAACATGGAGCAAAGAAATTTCTCCCAAACACCTCTGCAATGCATAATTCACATACTGGTGAATACAACTTCTTCTGCACAACAATACAACACACCAAATTTTGGATATAATACCTTTGAACAACTCTGAGGAACATATCCGAAGTGCATAGGAAAATATTGAACCTAGAATAAATGCAGAGCAATAGAAGAACACAATTTCCCAACCCAGAGCACCACTGCAACACACATTTACTCTTTTCATGAAATTTTCTCAAAAGCGCTTGGAAACCAAGCACTAGAGCCGCATTCTCATCATCTTCAACACTTCCTCATTGTCATCAAACCAACTACAACATAGAAAATCAACCACATATCCATAGACATAATATTATCAATGCAACACTAGAGGTTGACACCAATAGCTTTACTAATGAAAACATAATGCAACTAATCAAAGGATGGATAACATCTACTGCTCACATTCTCACCCAACAATGGACATCAATGACAACACTAACTACTCATACTTGCAACAATCTCCCCCTTTGTCATTAATGAAAATACATGATGTGAAAAACCATCAAAGACATAATAGCTCTACTCCATACCTATTTCCTTTCCTCTTTTCCTACCCTTTAAAAACATACTCATTACACTCTCTCTCCCTTAACTTCCTTATTTTTCACATGAATCTCTCTTCCTTTGATAACTTGTTCTTTTTCACATGAATTTCTATCTCCATTTGAAATCAATGGAAAATGACCTAAATACATAAATTTTTTATTCTCTCCCTTTGACATCAATCAACCTACTTACTACTATTTTGAAATTTCTTTCCTTTACTACTCAGTATAATCCCCCTGAGGAGCACACACCAAACTAGACAAAATAAAAAACAACGCCACAATGACAACACACTCTTCTGACTGCAACAAACAACAATATAAATACCTACTCCCCTTTAGAGGTAACCACCAACATCAGTCCACAATAAATAATTAATCTTGAGATCCACTAGATTGATGCATCTCCTTATGAATCTAGTTCAAGAAAGGAGAGGCAATGACCCCAACTTCTCCTAGAGATACTCAAAAGTATCCTTAGAAAGAGTCTTAGTGAATATATTAGCAATTTCATCCTTTGTAGGCACATATTCAAGCTTTACTTCATTCTCCACAACCTTCTCTCTTAGAAAGTTGTATCTAATTGAAATATGTTTTTTCCTTGAATGCATTACTAGGTTCTTTGAAATATTGATTGTACTTGTATTATCAGAGAAGATAGAGATTGGTTCATCATATACTACTCTGATATCCTTCAATGTTTTCCTCATCCATAACACCTATGTGCAACAAGATATTGTTGCAATGTACTTAGCCTCTACAATAAATAAAGATATTGAATCTTGTTTCCTTCTTAGACATGATACCAATCTACATATATGAAAGAAAACACAACCACTTGTACTTTTTCTATCATCTACGCAACCAACCCAATATACATATTTTTAAGCACTCAAAGTGAAATTAGTATCCTTTGGATACCATAAGCCATGATACAAAGTGCCCTTTAAATATATGAAGATCCTCTTCATTGCTACAACATGTGATTTTCTAGGGTCTTCTTGAAATCTAGCCATAAGACAAATTACATGCATGATATTTGGTCTAGTAGCACTTAGATATAGTAGACCACCAATCATTGATTTTTACTTGCTCTGATAAGCCTTAGGATATTCATCATTCTTGCTCATTTTGCAACTAGTAACCATACAAGTACATACCGGTTTAGAGTCTTCCATTCCAAACTTCTTCAACATTTCTTTGACATACATTGATTGTAAAATTAATATACCTTTGTATGTTTTATTGATATGTAGTCCAAGGAAGAAATTCATCTCCCAAACATAAACATCTCAAACTCTTTCTATATTTCTTCTACAACACAACCACAATCAAGATTTGACCTTTTTCAAATTTGCAGTACAGATTACTATTTATGGTACCTTTATTGAATATTTTCAGTATCAAATACTTATCCAACCTTGCATATTAAGATATAGGAGCTTGCTTCAATCCATATAATTCCTTCTTCAATCTGTAGAACATATCCAATTTTTCTAATAACTAAAATCCTTCCATTTGTTTCATGCATACTTCTTCCAATTCTCCATTCAATAAAGCAGACTTCACATCCATTTGATAAACTTTAAAGTCCTTGTGCATTGTAAAAGCCAAAAACATCCTAATAGCTTCCATTCTTTCCACTAGAGAAAATGTCTCCTTAAAATCTATTCCTTCAACTTGTGATTAGCCCTTACACGCAAGCCTTGCCTTATTTCTTAAAATTCTCCATTCTCATTTAGTTTATTTTTGAACACCTACTTAGTTCCAATTATATTTTTGTTTGCAGGTCTTGGGACAAGTTCCTAAGTTTGATTCTTCTCAATTTGCAGTAGTTCTTCTTCCATATCCTTTATCCAATATTCATATTTGCATTCCTCAATCACTATTTTAGGTTCAACTTGAGAAAGTAAACACAAATTTACCTATTCTTCAGCAACTTTCGTTCTTGTTAACACACCTTTTCTTTTGTATCCAATGATCCATTCTTCAGAATGATTCCTCTGCACATACTTAGGGGTTCTAGGGGTCTTTTTTGGAGCTTCTTCCTCTTCAATTTGTACTTCATTTTCGTTAGCTTTTTTATTTTTCTTTGGAAATAGGCTCATTTGATTCATATACATCTATCACCACTGAGTTTTGAAAATATTAATCAACCTTGACACTTGCACTCTCAAAAATATTTGTCAATCTTTTGTTGTAGCATCGACAATATTTTCTTTTAGTAGAATATCCAAGGAAGATTCATTCATTATACTTTGCATCAAACTTTCCCAAGTTTTCTTCATCTCTTCTGATATAACACTTGCTTCCAAACACTTTGAAGTACTTGACAGTAGGCATCCTTCCATACCACAACTCATAGGGAGTCTTTGTGTTGTTTCCTTTTGCTTGAACTCTATTAAGTATATAAACTATAGTATGAATTGCTTCTCTCTAGTACAATTTTAGTAGGCTAGCTTCTTTCATCATAGTCCTTGTAGCTTCTTGAACAATCCTATTTTTTCTTTCAACCACTCCATTTTGTTGAGGAGTTTTAGGGGAAGATAAGTGCCTCTTTATGCCATGATTCTCACAAAAAATGTTAAATTCATTGGAGGTGAACTCTCCACCTCTATCATATCTCAAACACTTTATTTTTATGTTTATTTCATTCTCAACCATAACTTTAAATGCTTTGAACCTATATAGGGATTCAAATTTTTCTTTTAAAAAAGTAACCCATCTCATTCTAGAATAATCATCAATCAAAATCATTAAATACATGACACCTTGAAGACTTCCTACTCTTGTATCACTAGAAAGATATGTGTGTACCAATTTCAACAATTTGGTAGTAGATAGTTCTTTTCCTTTGAAACTTCTTGTTTGTTTTCCAATCTAACAATCCTTGTAGATAGTTGTAGTAATGGAAAAAGTAAGCCTTTTTCCTTGGTTTGATAATTGACATTAAAATTGAATTAATCATGTCTTGGAGTGGTGTTGTAATGTGTTGTACACATTCAAACTACTTTAGGACCTTTATTTGACTAAAACATGCCTTAATTGATCCTTTGCAAAGGTGTTGTAACGTGTTGTAACACACTTTCACACTTTTCTAGGATGTATTTGCTTAATTAAGCCTAATGGGAAACTTTCTAATAAAATATACATAATGTGTACCTTGTTTAAGTGTTGTAAAGTTTTATAAAAAAACATTCACATTTATCTAGGTGCTCATTGATTAATTGTGGGTAATTGGAGTAATTAACCCCCTTTTAATTCATATTTAAACCTTAATTTTGACACCTCCTAAAGATCTATCTTGAAAATTATAATATAATTGTGAATGTTGATGTTATACCTACACAAACACAACAAAAAATCATAAAATTAGATCATTATGCAAGTTAAATCAACATTCCCCATAGAATTCATTTGAAATGCACAAAATAAGAAATGGAAATGAAGAACACAAATGAAAAATATCAAATCCTATCTAATGTAAGAAAACTCTCAATCCCATGGGGGAATTGGTGCCATTTTGATGTGGAAAATGGCCCTTTCCCAATCCCTTGTAAGCTTGAGTGATGATTTGATGAAGATATGATGCTCCTTGGTTGAATTCCCACATAACCTAGCTATGAAAATATGAAGATGGATGAACAATGGATGAGAAAATTCAAAATCTAAAGATAATGTATTTGCATGAAGTTGTGGATCCAAAATCCAAATGAGAGCCTCTTATTTATAGATGAGAATGATGGAGAATAAGGAAAAAGGGATGAATGTGGGACAAAGACCAACCAATAGAATGAAGCCACTTGTCAACATGTGAGTGGACAAAGGTGGAGCACATTTTGGTCATTGTGCAATTAAATGCAATTAGGTAGAATTTCAAAATGGATGAAATGACATGTAGGAGGGAGAAGAAAATGAAGTTAATGCCACTTGGCTCAAGCCAAAAGGACATGTAAGAGGTTTAAATGCCTTGTTGGACGTACAAACCGTTTTGGAGGGATTTTTCAAATTTGGAGAATATTCCAACATTGATGCCTTTTTGAAAGTAATTGAGGATTTAATAAATCAATTGAAATGATTTTCATGAGCAAGTTGCAAAATCTAGAGGATTTAGGTGATTAAGATTAATATTAATCAAGATTTGATTAATTTAAAAGGAGATTAGTTGATTTTCCCATTTTGATTTTGATTTTGGATTTATTTAAATCAAAATGAGAGGAATATGATGTATACTTAATTAAATAAAATTTGATTTATTTAATTAAAGAGGATGGTGTTAGCTTTAAATCAAATAAAGATTAATTTATTTAATTTCAAGGAGATGACTTTAGAGCTTAATTAAATAAAATAAATTATTTAATTAAAAGATGGACTATAGGATTAATTAAACAAAATGATTTATTTAATTAATAGGAGATGATGATTTAATTAGATAAAATTGATTTATTTAATTAAAAGATGGAATATGATGAATTTAATGAAATACAAATTATTTGATTAAATGGTTAGTAAAAGAAATGATTTAGGCAAAATTTGTGTTAGTAAATTAGGATCAGGTGTAATCAGTATATTTTCCATGTCTACATTTTTCCCCTATTTGAAGCAATGTACCTGTTGCATTGGTTCAAAGAATAACCTCTTGATCAATTTTTTTTTTTTAAATGCCCCATTGCTGCCCTGATGAGAAGAAACATGTTGATATATTGCCCCTTCAATAGATTAGATAAAAATTTTGATTTTTGGGTGATCTCGCAAAAAAGGACAAGGTGCTTGATGGGTCCAGAAAGGCTCCGGGATGCCAAAAACATGCAAAAACATAAAAAATGATGCAAAACGACCATTGATTGGGAAAAAAGGGGCTCGGGGGTCCAAAAACCCTAGCCAAATGGCTAAACAGGGTAAAAAAATTGCTAACTTTTAGGCTTAAATAGGCCTCAAAGGGCCACTTCTAATTCATTTACACACCTAACCTTTAGAAATTCTTGTGATTTGAGCTATGAGGACTGATCGAGATGGCACAAGGCCTACTTCCACGACACATTTTTGAGTGCATGCGAGTGTACCAGAGGCTTCCTAGCACAGGACCAATGGTATGTCATCTTGTCACGACCTTTGTTTTCGATTTTCAAGAGCATTAATTAGGGTCTAGAGGTCAACCAAGTCAAGTAGCACTGTTTAGCATCACTAAAAACCTTAAATCAGTGCTGCATGGGATTAAACTGCATCTTTTTTGGGAGTTGCATCGTGACGATAGAGTTTAGAATTTAGGGTTTAGGTTACAAAGTCCACCGCACTTGCAAATTGCATCGTGGTGGTCCTGTTTGAAATTTAGGTCCAGGGGTCAAATTAAAATTTTGCCAAACTGCATCGCAGTGGTAGAGTTTGGGACTTTTAGGCTTCCAATAGCACAATTTAGAAGTTTCAAATAGCAACGCATATGTAAACAACAACACATTTGTTGTTTCAGGCACAAAAAATCCAAACTAGATCTTAATTATTTTACAAAACTTGACACGGTGAATTTCCTAATGCAGGAGGACATGGAGCCAGTCCATGCATGGGAGCATAGGTCCTCAATCTTGATCAGATTGACTCAAGATCCCCCTTTGTGTACGCTCCAATGATCAGGACACACCTTGGAATGATGATAGCATTGGTAGAGTGTTGGCGTAGTGAGGTGTCTTCATTTCACTTCCCCACAGGCAAGGGCATAGTGACCCTAGAGGACATGTGGTGTATTCTATGATTGTCGATCCACAAAAGAGTGTCATCTATGATGTGGATGTCGGTAGAGACGTCTGCTATGAGATTATGGGCTTGAACGAGATCATTTTTTCAGAGGGTCAGATCGAGCTAGAGCAGTATAGGACTATAGTACCGTCCTTCAAATTGATAGTAGCTGCCATCATTTCAGGACTTGTGGCACTAGATCGGTGTAGCTGATACTTTAACCTAGGATGGGGTCTTGCTTAGGAGCGAATGCTCCAATGGAGAGAGTGCTTTGCCTAGGGGCTAGTGATGTTGGCCTCCCTCTACCATGATCTTCATGAGTTTGTATATTGTGATAGTCGGGCCATCAGATGAAGAGTCACATTACTAGATATCTAGGCTTGGGAGCACATTGCAGTGCTTCTCCCTCAAGTCACACTCATTGGCATGGAGCCAGATGACCCAGTCATCTAGAGATACAGGGGTGCACTTACTTTCATGCATATGACGATAGTAGGAATTCGACATTGGCGGCGAGTCATCAATGAGATGACAGTTTTTACCTGGAGGCCTTGGCTCAGCATGCCCACTTGGTATGATGATGTTCAGTAGTTATTCTTCGCTAGGCAGGACCATTTGATGTAGGGAAGAGAGCATACAATGATAGAGTGGTATCTACCAAATTGAGTTGCTCGACAGTTTGGAGATGCATAGGACCATCTCGATGACCAATACATGGCCATCTTTGCACATACTATGAGGGAGACGACATGGGTTCATACCATTCCTGTAGACGAGGTAGTTGATTCTTTTAGATAGTTGGTGGCCAGGCCATGGTCTTATGATTAGGGACCAGTAGACCCAAGGATGACCTAAGCATATAGAGATTGGTTTCGTCCACCAGTGAGATTGATAGTACCTAGTGCATTATTGCCATGGAGGAGACCTAGAGGCCGATCTACAGGGCAGGGGCAGAGCCAAGGAGTTAGAGGAGATGGTGATGGTGACGATGGAAGAGGCAGAGGAAGAGGTGGACCACCTCCAGATCAGAGGGGACAAAGAGATTAGGCCCATGATTAGAGAGATGGGGACAAACAACAGCGAGATTAGCAACCTCCTTGAGATCATCAGAAGTAGCCACCACCACCATAGCTAAACCAAAGAGATGCACTCATCAATAGTTGTAGGCATAGGTTGCCACTTTGACGATCAAGTGAGATCAGGCCTGCATAGAGCGGGACTAGGACATCTAGCAGAGACATGCTATCGAGTTATAGTTGGCACATGAGACAAGCCATCGTCAGCAGCTGGAGGCCACATAGGGTAGGACTGTTCTCACAAGGTTGTACCATGAGGCAGTACAAGAGGCTCAGTATTATAGAGTGCATTACCATCAGTCAGTGCCACAAGCTTCCCATGTACCAGACTTCTCCCAGCAGATAGGGCAGAGGCAGGACCCACTAGGTGAGGGGAGTAGCCATTAGGGTAGCCTCAGATTTTGATCATAGACAATATTCTTTTTGATGTCCACGGGCTCTATTTTTTATAGCCCCATGAGTGATTGTACTATATTGATTGATAGACACACTTGATCTCAATTTTTTGTACCATGATAGTGTATTATTATTTAGATGATATATGAGATGATATGGTTTGATTTGATATATGATGTGTCCTATCTTATTTATGCATTATGGATGGATGTTTTTACTTTCTATAGATGATGGTCTATATGTGATGCAATGCGATGTATGTTTCTATATAATTTTTATGATGTGATGCAGTGATTTATGGATGCATTTATTTTTTAGTATCTTTTCTATGCACTTTTATGATGATGTATGGATAATGAAAATGTTATGATATGTGAATGCTTAGACTAACAAATCTATATTATGTACCTACTGCTATGATCATGAGATTCCATGACATATTCTTTTTATTTTTTCAATATCTTTCTTATGTATAATATGGTGATGCATTTATGGATGTCATGATGATGCATTTTTATAATGATGTCTATGTATATGACATGATATGATGTACATGGTATGATAATGCTTATATGATGATGCAAATGGATGATATGTATGTGATGTTATATGATTATGTAACAGATGCAAATGAATGATATTATGATGTATATGTGATGATGCAATGGATGCTTTGATGATGTACATGATATGAGTTAATAATGCCTATGTGATGGTTCCTTTGATGCTTATGCAATGAATGCAAATGTATGGTTCGTGAAATGCTTAGAATAACCAATCTATATTATGATGCTAATGATGAAATGCAATGCATGTGGGATGATCATTATTTCCTATATGTCATGATATGATGTGCATTATGATGATGGTTTGTGGATGTAGGATGGGTGTAATACCGATAATGATTTACTATCATAATACTATGTTAGCGTAGAAAGAAGATAAAAGAAAGAATAGAATCCAACAAGTCAAAAGATGATGATGATGATGATTTGCTTACTAGGAATTGGGACTTTAAAAGGGCCATTTACCTTATGTTTGATAATACACATAGGCATGATATATCAAGGTATAAGGAACTAGGATGGAATTGCACCTAGTGTGATGGAATTTGACTCGAAAATCATATAGGAGTACTCCTGTTCACACCTGACACACGAAACCTTGTTCAAAATGCAGTTAAGATATTCCAAACATCTCAAACCAAAACATAGAAAGGAAAGCCTTCCTATGTGGTCAACAAGACACCTAAAACACCCTCCCTACACCCAAACAAAGCATGCATGATGAACGTTATGTTACAAGAATATCCAATAAGCACAGTGGATAAAAGATATCAATCATTGCCCCATTTATTTCTTTCTAAGTCCCTTCATTTGGGACATCATCAAGAGGTCATTGAAATGAGTGCAATAAGATAAGCCAAAAGACAAAGATAAAGTAAACAAACAAGTTGGTGTTCTTCAATATCGCTAGCCAAGACTAAACTACGGTGATGCATGATGTTGACGTCCATTGTAGGAAGGATGCATCCTAGGTTATGATGCTATCAAATCATTGATTTGGGACTGATTGGATGATAAGCTATTGACACAAATAGTTGACTAACATGTTTACTTATTGACCTAGACTTGAGACTTTGACGTTTAAGTTCACTTTTAACCTGCTAGACTTGTTTCTGATTATTTCACCAAAGGTTGAGGGTGACAATGAATTATTGTGAGTGAAAGTTTATTTCGGGTGAAAGCAAGATGGGGATGGATGGATTTTTTCAAATATTTGGATGTTTTTGAAGTTTTTAAAATGTTTTGAGGCTATTTTTTGGTATTTTCAAGATGTTTAACAAATGTTTTAAAAATTTCCAATGTTTTAGGGTTTTCTAAGATTTTGACCAAGAGACTAACCTAGAGGCCTATCCTAGGGGCCTCAGGGGCTGATCAACCAGATTAGCCTTGCCTACATTATACACACAGAGACCACATAGTTCGACTGACACCAACTCAATTATTGATGAGAAATGAACAAATGGATTACCAGTTTATTATGATGGACTCCTAAAGGACTGACCTAAGTGTTTCGTGGGATGATCAAAGATCAACCTTGCCTATGTTCAGAGCTCAGAGACCCATAGTTTGACAAGATGACTCTATTTTTGATTTTTTGACCTATTTTTGGATTTTGATATGTTTTGAATGTTTTTGGATTTTCTTGGTTTTATGAATGTTTTCAGATTTTATGAGGTTTTCAAATGTTTTTGGATTTTTTTATTTTTTGATGTTTTTGGTTTTTTCTTATTTTGGGAAGACTTCAAGAATATACATGAATCTGATCTGATGAGAACATGCCCCCAACATGAAGCAATAGAATACTCTGATAAGGGTAGGAAAAACTAACCTTGAGAATGGGTCGAGTAGTACTAGGAGGGATCATGACAAGAGCACAGGACTAAGCTATGATGCAGATGCAGATGGGTGATAGATGGAGATATGGAATGCAATGGATGATGGAAGTGTAATGGATGGATGATGCAGAACAAGTCATGGAGATCCTGGTGGATGGAAAGTGCTTATTTACACAAGGAGCCTATTTGCCAGGTTTTCACCAAGGTACTTGCCCAAAGTGCCACTGAAGTGGTTTTCACTAGAGGATGATTTTTCTCTTTATTGTTTTTAATCCTTTTTCAAATTTTTATGGGTTTTATGTTTTATGTTTTATTTTTTTGGTTGTCACCAAGATGCTTGTTTGTTAGGCTTTCATCAAGGTGACCATTTTTTTAGGACATTTTCTATTTTTTTGTATTTTTTAGTTTTATACCTTGGAAGGATTAGTCATAATTTTTTTTGAGATGGGAGTTATTCATGGGCTCCTACAGAGGTTCCCCTTTGAGTGTTGATAACTGATATGCCCCTGAATTGTAGCTTTCCATGATGACAAAAGGTCCCAACCAATAGGGTTCATATTTTCCCTTGCCATCTAGATTTGGAACGTTCTTTTGGTTCCCCTTCAACACAAGCTCCCCAACTTGGAAAGTCTGACTCTTGATCTTATTGTTGTAGCTCTATTTGAGTCAATTTTGATACACCTACAAATGGTTTAAGGAATCCATGCACCATTCATCTAGTAATTCCAGATCATTCAGTCAGTATACTAGGTATTCTTCATCTGTGATGAGATTCTGCAATGATATTCTTAGTGATGGGAGCTCGATCTCGATAGGGAGTATGGCTTCTGATCCATAGACCAGGGAAAGTGGGGTGGCACTTGGTGTGCAAATGCTTGTTTGATAGGCCCATTGGCAGGATTCAATTGGAGATGCCAATCATGACTGACTTCACTTGCTATTTTCTTGAGTATATTTAGGATGGTCTTATTTGTAGCCTCAACTTGATCATTTCCTTGGGGATAATATGAAGTGGAGAAGCAATGTTGGATTTTGAATTTTTGGCATAGTTCATAAACATACCGATTCTTAAAAGGTGCCCCATTATATGAGATAATGGCTTGAGGGACATCGTAACAAAAAATTGAGTAGTTCGGGATGAACTTTGATATCTCATTTCCTACGATGTAAGTCATGGGGATGGCTTCCACCCACTTGGTGAAGTACTCAGTGGCAGTGATGATAAACTTGTGTCAACTAGATGAGGTCGGGGTGATTTTTCTGACGAGATTGAGCCCCCACTATGAGAAGGGCCAAGGTGTGATAATCGGGTGGAGTTCTTGAGCTGGTGCATGGATGAGGTACCCATGTTGTTGACATTATAGACACCTTTTGACATAATCATTTTCTTCTCTTTCCATTTTTGTCCAATAGTACCCTGTTCTCAGTAGCTTCTTGGCTAAGGTTATATTGCTTGAATGTGAACCACAAATGTCATTATGTACCTCAGTTAAGGTAATCAATGCCTCCTTAGCATTTAGGAAATGTAATAGGGTTCCTTCAATGCTTCTACGGTAAAGGGTATCTCCTAGGATGAAAAAATGAGATGCTTTTTTGACAAAGGCTCTCTTGAGGTTTGAGGTTATGCCGGCAGGGAGGAATTCTATTCTCAGGTAAGTGTATATATCATGGTACTAGGGATCACCGGGACCAACAATATTTCACACAAATTTGGACTATGGTACCTTGAATGTGGGCATGAGAAGCTTCTGTACAAGGAATTCTTGTTTTGAAATGTTACATGGGACATCTAGGAGTGATCCAATTGTAGCCATTTCATTTTCCGCTCTGTTGTTTACTCTTGGTAGCTGCTCAAATGTGATATTAATGAAGAAATCATTAATAATTTCCACCAATTTCCTATAGGGAGTCAAATTTTCATCCTTTGTTTGATACTCATTATTGACCTAGTTGATTATGAGCTGTGAATCTCTGTAGACCTTTAGTGCCATTATCTATCATTGCATTGGAATTCTTAGCCCTATGACAAGAGCCTCATATTCTGCAATGTTATTTGTGCAAGGGAATGAGAACTTGTATGATTTTGGAATGCAATCTCCTTGTGGGGTGATGAAGAAGATCCCTGCTCCTGACCCATGTTGCATGTAGGATTCATAAAAGTACATTTTCTAGTGATCCGCCACACTTAGGTTGAAGATCAATTTGTTGGGGAATTTTGAGACAAGTGCATTCTTTGAGTATATCGGTGCCTCCGCTTGCTGATCTATAATTTATTGTCCTTTGATGGACTTACGCTCCACATACTCAATGTCATGTTCTATGAGGATCATAATCCACTTTGTTGTCTACCCTGTAAGTGTTGCTTTGGAAATCAGGTACTTAAGGGGGTCTATCTTTGCAATGAGCTTTATCTGATGGGCTAGCATGTAATGTCTGAATTTTTGAGCTGCAAACATGACCACTAAGTAGGATTTCTCAATGAATGTATAGTTTAATTCATGGCCCACCATATTTCTATTGATATAGTAGATAGCTCTCTCTTTTCCATTTTCATCATGCTGTGCTAAGAGAGCATTGAGAGCCACTATTGTTGCTAATATATATAGGATCAAAGGTTTTCCTAGAATTCGTGGCATGAAAATTGGTGTGAGAAAGTATTCCTTGATCTTGTTGAAGGTCTGATCACACTTTTCATCCCACTTGTATGCTACCCCCTTGTGGAGTAGATGGGAGTAGGGGACAATCTTGTCTACTAGTTGTGCTATGAATCAGTGGATGGATTGGAGTCTTCCTTGTAGGCCTCTTAGTTGTTTCAATGTTTTCGGTGCCTCCATTTCAAGGATTTCCTTAACCTTACCAAGATATATTTCAATTCCTCTCATATACATGATATTCCCAAGGAGCTTTCTTGACTGTACCCCAAAGACACACTTCTTTGGATTGAGTCTAACTTTGTATTCTTCTAACCTATCAAAGATGGAGCCCAATGCTACTATGTGATATCGTCTTTTCTTGGATTTTGCCAACATATCATCCACATAATCTTCCATAGTTTTATGGATCATGTAGTGAAAGATTAGTGTCATGGCCCTCTAGTAGGTTGCTCCTGCATTCTTCAATCCAAATGACATCATATTCCAACAATATGTCCCCCATGGGCAAGTGAAGGCCATTTTATGTTGGTCATCTTTTGCTATCATGATCTAGTTGTAGCCTAAGAATCCATCCATCAAAGATAGCATCTCATGCCCTACTATCATATCTATGATCATATCAATGTTTGGTAGTGAAAAGTCATCCTTGGGACATGCCTTGTTTAGATCTTTGAAGTTTGTGCAGATACAGATGCCCCTAGTGGGTTTTGAAATAGGTACAAGGTTTGAGATGCATTTTGGATAATCTATCAGTCAAATGAACCTTACATCTAGGAGCTTCTACAATTCCATTTTGGCCAACAATGAAATTTAGGCATGCATCTTTTTGAGCTTTTGTCTCACTGGATTTGCTTCAGGGTATATAGCTAGGTGATGAACCAGAACCTCTGGATCAAGCCCAAGCATGTTAGCATAGGTGCATGCAAAGTTTATCCTTCTTTCTTTTAGGAACACAACTAGAAGTTCATGTTCTGAGAAGTGACTCTGCATAGAATTTTGTGTGGTAGTTCCTCTGTTCCTAGGTTGACTAGATTTCACTTCTCTACTAAGACCATTGACTTCTCTTGATGAATAGCACTGAGGGGAAGATTGAATCCTTCACCCTCCAATGCCTTAGAGAGGTTTTCATTGTTGGATGCATCCTTTATTTTTACTATTTTCGAGTCAAGAATGCCATAGTGTGGTTTTCACTCAAAGACCTAGATATTATTCTCATATTTCCACTTTTGTGACTAAAGGATTGAATCGTTTCCCCATAATAAGCCTATGTGTCTAGTATGATGTTGAACCTAGCCTTGTTGCCTCCATATGGTACCATATATTGTAATCCCATGAATTCTGAGAGTGCCTCATCATTTTCAAAAGTGTTGAGAATTGGTGGTCCTAATTGGTTGTAATCAATGAGCTAAGGATAGACTAGGTTTATTTCATGGTTTTGGTGGTCTGACCCAAAAGATAAGGTACTAATCATGAGCAGTGAAGAATCTTCAAAAAAGATAGGCAAGTTAGTTATGGGATCCTCATCACTACTACACACATCGGCTATGTCAAAGGTAAAGTTTTCTAAGGGTACACCTATGATTGGTAATTGAAGGGAGGTTGCTGATAGCTAAGGGGGAGTTTTGACCTTTTTAATCAAGAAATCTTTGCGAAGTATGGTCACCTTTGGAGGGGTAAATCTGAGACCAATATTTCTTATTCACTTCTCAGCGATAAGAGATTCAAATAGGTTGTTGTCATTCTACCCAAGTTTCTTGTTTCTATCATAGCCCATACTAAGCATCATTTATAGTCCTTTTCTACTTTTATCCATTAGAACATCAAGCATGGGCCTTTCATCTTGATATAAGAGACTGGATATGTCTCTTTCATCTACTATTTCTTGACTTAGATCCCCCTTACTTCTGAGTCTAGAAGGGTCTGCTTTGAAGGTATGGGATGATGTTTCAGCTGGTTGGGGTTGCTCGTAAGTCCTAGGAGATTGAGGTAACTCTTTGATGAAGAAAGCACTCTTCTTCACTCTATAATCCCCACACCCATTTTATTGGATAATGACATCGATTTCAGATATATCAAGGATGGTGGGTGTCTTTGTCTCAGAAGTGGAGGCTAATGTAGTTGGTTCTATATACGGAGTGGTAGGGCCTTCATCATTCTTTGAGACTTGGGGGATTTTATAGTATTTTTCTTCTAGATTCTTGTAGTAGGCAAAGGGTTCGGGATCACCATGAACTGTGACCTCTTGATTTTGATATGGGAACTTGACACATTGATGAAAGGTGGAAGCGACTACTTTCATCCCATGGATCAACGAATGCCCCAGGAGAATGTTGTAAGGTAAGTCAAGGTCAAGGGCCTGACATGTTGTTTCCATAATGGCTGGCCCCTCTTGAATAGGGAGCTGAATAGTGCCCCGAGACACTCTTTCCTGATCATCATATGCTCTGATTGTGATTCCCTTACCCTTTTCAATGGCATCCTTCAGGAATCCTAGATATTTTATTAATTTTAAGGAACAAATGTTTAGACCTGCACCCCCATCCACCAAGACCCTTTTGAATTTTTTTTTATGAACCAGGACTTCAAGGTGGAGTGCTTGATTATGAGATGGTTGGGTGGGGAAGTCCTGATCAGAGAATGTTAGGAGACTTGGAATGGTGATATTTCTGACCATAGCTTGGAACTAGTCAACATCTAGATCTGCAAAGATGGTGGATGAAGCCAATGCTTCGTCTAGGATTTTTCTATGTGTGGGTGATATCTTCAACAATTCCATGATGGAGATCTAAGTAGGGGTTCTCTTTAGCTGGTTTAGGACATTGTAGCCATGATGAATAGATTTTGGATTGGAGGTGGATTTCCTAGGTGGCTATGATGGTCCAACAATGGTGACTTTTCCTCCGTGTGTGGTGACTCCACAATCAAATTTTCCCTTGATATTAATGATAGTAACCATTTCATAAATGGATGCAACAACATGATCATATATGTGGTTCACATTGGAATATTT
Organism: Sequoia sempervirens; assembly: GCA_007258455.2. NCBI lineage: Eukaryota > Viridiplantae > Streptophyta > Pinopsida > Cupressales > Cupressaceae > Sequoia > Sequoia sempervirens. The sequence continues at coordinate 38,893 of VDFB02007501.1, read as the reverse complement.
GGTCTTCCCACAGTTGTTCCCTTGGTTATGATTCGACATCGGATTTGTGTATATTTTTAGGTCTTGATTTCTAGCTAGTTTCTTAACATTTATGATCTTGTCATCAATGGGGTCTTGGATTAGATTTTCCAACCTCATGCAACTGGCAGTGGTGTACCCCTTGATTTTGTGAAAATCACAAAGGTGATTCTCATTATACCACGGTGGTTTCACTTGGGGTTCCTAATAGTTATCATAAGTGGGAATTTTGATGAGATTTTCATTTATTAATTTCTTCACGACCGCTTCAATTAGTTCTCCAAGGGTAGTGTACTTCTGCTTGGGGGGATTTCTATTTCACGGGGGTGATCCCCCTTGATTATTTAGGTTGTTGACTTGATTATTAGGTGGTTTTTTTGATACTGTGTTAGCTTGTGTGCTATTTTGATTGATGCCTTGTAGTTTTTGGTAGGTTTGGGTGTTTTGTTTTAGAGCATTGATTATGACCTTGGAATCTACCACACAGTCATTGGTGACATTTTTGTTTCTTTCCCACGTGCGAGGTTTCTCATTATAGCTAGTGGATGGGTGAGGGTATGTGCAGGATCATGATGGGCCAAACAGTGGCAATATTATGGGTATTTGTAGGGTATGTGGCTGAAGATTTTTTTTTACCCAAAATTGATGAAACAAAAAAGGGTTTTTAGAGGAGATTCTCATCTTTCCACCAATATAAATTATTCTTTAATTTGAATTTAATAAATAATTATTTTTTATTTTCTATTAGAATTATGACTAAAATCTTGATCGATAGGCTAATTGAAAAACATCTATAACTTTAAAACAGTATCACATTTTTTGAATCTAAAACATGCATCACATTGTATGCTTCACATACTATAGGATTAAAAAGAAAAAATAAATTTCATGAATTTTTGACCAAATTAAGGTGGTCAAACATATGAGTTTTATATTTTTTAAAAGTTGTAATAAAAATTCATAATTAATTATTTACTTGGAAAAAATTACAAAAATATGCATCACATCAGACATGAGTCCTCTACTTATATATTAAATCTTATAAAAAATATTATCATTTTATTATGGTTAGGGTGGTCGAATGAGACACCTACTTATTTTTTCCCTAAAATTTAAAATTACTCTGCATTGAAATTTCAAATTTTCACCAAATAGATTTTATTTATTTTTAAATAAACCTAGTGCTTTAAAAAATACATTCAATTTTCTACAGATTCTATTCTTACATATTTTTGAAATAATATAGATAACTTATTCAAATTTTTACGTCAAGTTGCCTAACACTGATTTTTTTGAAATTTTTGCCACTTAAGGGCCTGTTTTTTCCATGATGATCCTGCACATACCCTTGATTGTCTTGATTTTCTTGATATGTGGGTGTTCCCCCTTGTACAATAAGCACTCGCTCGATGCTAAGCACCTTGGGGATCATTTGGTCATAAGTTGTGATACATTGTACCTTAAGATAGAATGCCAAGGTTTTCTCAAGATTGGTAATGATGGTGCAAACTTGTTCTTCTGGCATGGCCCATTTTCTCCTATTGGCCTTGGATCACCATTGTTGTAAGAAGGAAGTGAATGATTCCCCCTTAGCCTGTTTAAGAGCCGATAGTTCCTCTAAACTGACATCCATACCAATATTGAATCCGTAGTTTTTTATGAATGCATCTATAATATCTTGAAACTTTTTGATGCCACGAGGAAGGCAGGAGAACCATTCCATAGTAGGACTAGCCAAACTTTGAGGAAATAGTTGCATCAGATATGTATTGTCATATGCAACCTCCATGCAATGTACTTGGAATTCCTTGATGTGATCTTCAGGGTTTCCAATCCCATGATATTTGTCAAATTTAGGGGTTTCAAACCCCTTTGGGAATGGTACCATTGCAAGGATCTTGTCAAATGGATAGGGACACAAGTTGCTTGGTGTCTTTGTTGTTTTCCCTTATTGGAGATCAAACACTTGTTGTGAGAGTATTTTTATTTGTGTTGTTATGTCATGTTTCGGATCAGGGGGTGGAGTGAATGCGTTTTGAAGTGGTCGAGGTGTTTGAGTGATAGTTGGAGTGTTTGGTGTGTTGGTGGGAGTCTATTGCAAGCTTTGTTGTGTGATCAAGGCTTGCTAATATGCCTACATTTGTTGTTGTGCCAACAATGCTTGTTGTTGGTCTCTCTGTTGTTGCACCAACAATGCTTGTTGTTGGTCTTGTTGTTGCTATGCCAACAATGCTTGTTTTTGGTCATGTTGTTGCTATGCCAATAATGATTATTTTTGGGCTAAAAGTGATTCTTCTTGTTACACTTGGTACTATTATAGGGCTTGTTGATATGCTTGTTGTTGGGCTACTTGTAGTTATGCCTGGTATTAAGCCCACACTTATGCTTGTTGAGCTTGGTATTGGGCTTGTTCTTGAGCTTGAGCTTGCACTTGTTGGATAACTTGTGTAGCCTGTGCAACTTGAGTGGCTTACATAGCTTGGGAAGCTTGAGAAGCTTGCTATTGTTGTAATAAGGCTTGGGCTTGAGCATCCTGCTGTGCTTGTTGTGCTTTTTGCGCTTGTTGTGTGGCTTGAGCTGCTTGTGCTTGTTGTGCGGCTTGAGCTACTTGCGCTTGCTGAGCAACTTGTTGTGTTGCTTTCATGTTTTGGGCTTGTTGTGCTTGAAATTGTTGATATGCATTTTGATAGGCCTGTTGAGCTGCTTGCAATGTGATGCTATATTGATTGGCCACACTTGGTCTTGGAGACAGTGGTGGTAGTGGATTCGGGATGGTGTTTGTTGTCATGATGTGAGGTACAATCTTATTGATGTTGGGGACTAGTGTGGTAGATTATGCTATTGATATTCTTGGTCCCTGAGAGATCGCGTTTATGGATGGTGTCGTGATTGCTTGGTTGCTTGGATGGTTGCCATCAGTTGTTGTGATATTGATGGAAAGATTGGAGGATTTAGTATGATGTTTTGATTTATGATTGGGGGGTTGCTTTGAATTTTATTGAGTCGTGGTAAAGGAGGTAACCCCAAACTGAGAGGTGATGTGGATGTTAATGGCAAAGGTGGAAGCAGTGGAAAAATGGGTGGTGTAATCCCTTGAGGAAATGAAGATGAAGGGTCAAAGATGCCCTCTGGTCCAAATAGCCCACCTGCTCCTTGCGAAGTCATAGGGAGAGAGGTTTGTGTGTTGAGAGGATATGTGGGTGTTGCATGAAAAGGTGATGATGGGTCATTGGGGTCTTGAAAGGTGAGTGGAACATGTGGGCATAACAGATTTAATGGGAAAGATTGACCCGAGATAGTGTTCAAATCCAAATCTTGGTTGTTCACAAGGGAGTTTGTTTGTAATGCATGGAGTAATGAGCTCCCCTTGTTAACAATTGATTGAGTTGGAGCAATGGATGATGTGATTTGTGGGATGATTTGAGTGATGCGCTTTGAAATGGAGATGTGGACAAGATTGGGGGTGTGGATGAAATTAGGGGCATGATTCCAAGAGGTTTCTCCACAATAGTGCTCACATCATAATCAGAAGAGAGTTTATCCCCTTCTTTAGCTAATTCAAGCATGTATTGGGAGGGATTGAGTCTCATCATAGTATTGAAAATTCTGTGAGTTTCATGATTTTGAACCATTTCAATGATTTCATCTTGTGTCATCCCTAAGACATTATTGGTGATGTCTTCCACTTGGCATTCCTCTTGAGTATTTTGTGATGATAGAGGAAGATTGAGCATGGGATTGCTAGACCCAGCAGGATTGATTTCAGAAGTGGTTTGACTTAGGTCACTTGAAGTTGATGTTTCTTTGTTCGTTTCCATGTTATTCTTGTGTTGAGACCTAGTTTGAACCATAAAATAGGGATCAATTTTCAAGAATGTAAGAGATTAACCTCTAATTCTTTGGATTGACCTAATCTTTAGGTACATAAAAGAAATTTTAAGATACTAAGGATCAAAAGGATGGTGATGAGATGATAAGATATGAATGATTGGTGAATGATTGGAACTCTTAGAAAACCTTGAGGAGGATGCTACACTTTAGGACTTTCAGATTGATTATTTGATTTGATTTTGGATTGGTTTGATTTGATTTTGATTTTGATTTGGGATAATGAACTCATAAAATCTAAGAGGTTGGATGTTGTCTTAGAGTGAACTTGTCCACAAGATGATCATTTGACTAAGTGTACAAAGAAGGATTCATCTACAAACACATAGTTAAACAAGATGATTTGGATTTGTTTTGATTTTTGATTTCAAGAGGATTTGCCCAAAGTTTAGCATAAAGGATTTTTTCAAGATTTCCAAGAGTTGTTTGTGGGGTGAATTTTGATTTTGATGTTTGATGGATGGATGAGAGTTTTTGATTTTGATCATAAGAGACTTAGAGAGACTTTTTTTTACTAGACCAAGGTGTTGAAGAACATGCTAATATAGTTTCCTATGTGAGATACTCAAACCTTTGAAAGAGACTTGGATTTTGACAATAGTAAAATGAATACAAATTTGGATTGTTCCTAGATGCACGTTTGTAAAAGTTGAAGGTCAATCTTTCTCTAAACTCGTAACTAATAGAAAACCTTTTCTTGCAAGATTTTTGACTAAGACCTTTTGAATTTGGCTTTTAGATTTTTATTTTTTGGGAAATCATTTGGAAGAGCAAATGCGTGAGGTCCAATTGTTTCTTTTCTTTGCTTAGTGAGTTCTTTTTACCACAAACAATTCTTGATTAGGTTTTCAAACTGAATGTCTAATGTCCTAATTTCTTCTCATCGATAAAGTCCATTATGTGGAGATAAAGGAAATTAAGGAAAAAGTTTCCTATTGTTGACTTTAGTGAGAAAATTGAGATGTAAATTCAAATGCTTAGAAGCCTCTAAGGATAGAATCCCTAGGAAAAGCAATAACACTTGAATTTTGTCAATGGTATTTGTTTCCTAGAGTGTTTGACATTTGATGATCATGTTTGAATGTTTGTTTTCCAATGTTTAAGATCCAAGCAATTTATTTTTATTCCAAGAACATGCACAACCCTATGGATATTTAGACAATATTTGTTGAATCCCCACTTGGATGAATCCAGCTATGCCTACTCTTAGCGGATGATTAGATGCTTGACCACATTGGCTCCCCTCCATAACACACACTTCTCAGGTCAGCCAAGAATTAGTACCCATGAAACTCCCATGGAATACTTCTCATCTCTACTAAAAGCTGTAAAAATGTGGGGCGGCTTCAGAATGACCGCTCTTGCACCAACAAATAGATTAATGATTTTGGTCTTTTAGACAAAGGGTTCTAGTGTAGGAATTCCATTCATGGGGGATGATCCATATGGAAACAGACCATTGTTTCCCTTCTTGTCGGAACAATCCTCATGATACTTGAACTTTCCTCAAGTACCCAAACTTATATACCACTAGGAAGTCGCTTGGATTTAGCGTGTTCCCAGTTGGGTCATTCCCTTGGGTGATTAATTTTTCCCACAAGGTATGCCCTCTAAAGAAAAACAAAAGCAAGCAAGAACATTTGTAGTGCGATCAATCTTTGTTGAGAAACAAAGAGAGAACACAAGCGATATACTCCACCCACACTCACAAGATTTTGTTCAATTTTAAGAATCCAAATTGAAGTGTGGAGGCAATAACTTATACAAGTTAATATCACAAAAATAATTTTGATTCTCAAGATCGGCATGAGGCATGAGAGAAGTGCATATGTCTTTTAGATGATATTACTTTGGATAAGAGATTACAAAACATAAAAGCACATGTTCATTTTTAATCCCTCAAAGCAAGAATTGGATTCTTTTTAAGCACCAAAAGGAAATATGAAAGTTTCTTGTTCAATTGTTAAACCTTAAATAAAATCTAGTAAGTTTCCTAAGGTTCTTTTTAATCCTTTTGTCTTGTTCTTTTTAAGCCTAAACGAAATTATTGAGTCCTAAAAGCATGAAAATATAGCAAATCCTTAGAAAAGGGATTATATGTTTTCCCCAAAGTGTTTAAAAAACACTTGATACAATGAAATGATGATGTCATAGAAGCCTTTGTCTTTGTTTGCTCCCTTCACCTTTGATCAAGACAACCTACCAAAACAAGTTAAAACTATAGAAATAGAGATAAAAAACCAGTTAGTAGTCACAACAGCCAAAATGAAAAGACACATGTTAAAAATAAATTGAAAAATGCCTTTTACCCAACTCCAGGGACACAGTTTGTAGAGGTGGTGAATTTGAACAGGTCAGCCACATTGTATAGCACCATTGGGACTGATAGCGGCGCTCTGCAGTAGAACCAGTGAGCATGATTGCAACACTATTTTGAGCAAGCGACGCTATTTGGAGTTTAGAAGTTCGGTGACGGAAAAGTGGCCCAACATCGCAGTTTGAAATTCAAATTTTTGGTTGAGAATGGCTTAGTGTCGCAGTTTGTAGTTTGATAGCAATGCAATTTCTCTATCAACTACATACTTTTCCTATAGACATAAATTTTTTAAAAAACCACAAAATTTTAAAGAAAAACATGTTAAAATCTTCATGTCATCCCTCCTTCTATCCCCAAGATGTGAATTTTGATGTTAGACCTACACAAACACAACAAACAACCATACAATTAGATCATTATGCAGGTTAAATCAACATTCCCCATAGAATTCATTTGAAATGCACAAAATAAGAAATGGAAATGAAGAACACAAATGAAAACTATCAAATCCTATCTAATGCAAGCAAACTCTCAATCCCATGGGGGAATTGGTGCCATTTTGATGTGGAAAATGGCCTTTTCTCAATCCCTTGTAAGCTTGAGTGATGATTTGATGAAGATTTGATGCTCCTTGGTTGAATTCCTACATAATGTAGCTATGAAAATATGAAGATGGATGAACAATGGATGGGAAAATTCAGAATATGAAGATAATGTCTTTGCATGAAGTTGTGGATCCAAAATCCAAATGAGAGCCTCTTATTTATAGATGAGAATGATGGAGAATAAGGAAAAAGGGATGAATGTGGGACAAAAGACCAACCAATAGCCTGAAGCCACTTGTCAACATGTGAGTGGACAAAGGTGGAGCACATTTTGGTCATTGTGCAATTAAATGCAATTAGGTGGAATTTCAAAATGGATGAAATGACATGTTGGAGGGAGAAGAAAATGAAGTTAATGCCACTTGGCTCAAGGAAAAAGGACATGTAAGAGGTTTAAATTCCTTGTTGGATGTACAAACCCTTTGGGAGGGATTTTTCAAATTTAGAGAATATTCCAACATTGATGCCTTTTTGAAAGTAATTGAGGATTTAATAAATCAATTGAAATGTTTTTCATAAGCAAGTTGCAAAATATAGAGGATTTAGGTGATTAAGATTAAGATTAATCAAGATTTGATTAATTTAAAAGGAGATTAGTTGATTTGACCATTTTGATTTAGATTTTGGATTTATTTAAATCAAAATGAGAGGAATATGATGTAGACTTAATTAAATAAAGTTTGATTTATTTAATTAAAGAGGATGGTGTTAGATTTATATCAAATAAAGATAAATTTATTTAATTTAAAGGAGATGAATTTAGAGCTTTATTAAATAAAACGAATTATTTAATTAAAAGAGGGACTATAGGATTAATTTAAAAAAATGATTTATTTAATTAAAAGATGGAATATGATGAATTTTAAACAAATAAAGATTATTTGATTAAATGGTTAGTAAAAGAAATTATTTAGATAGAATTGGTGTTAGTAAATCAGGATCAGGTGCAATCGGTACATTTTCCATGTCTACAATAATTAAAAAAATATTTCATTAGGCAAGGTTAGGTCCTAGAAAATGGTGCCAAGACCCATTTTCTGTAGGTGGCAAATGGATCCTCCTGTAAAAGGAACCCCCTTTTTTAGTTGATCTGGAATGCCCATTTTTAGCTCTCTTTCAATCCCCTGGGGTTAGGTTTGTGTCAACTGAGCTAGGACCCATTTTCCCTAGTTGGCGAATGGGTCCTCCCTTAATGAGACCCCCCTTTTTGAATTTCATTCTAGCAAGAATTTAATAAATTTTCTTTCCAAATTTGGTGTTGGCCTTAATTGTTTAAATTTCGAGGTTAATCTCCTAATTTAGTATAAATAAGAGGTTAATTCACATTATTTCTCCTAGCACTTTCAATTATTAAAGCATTATAGCAGATTGGAGGTCACAAGAGTATTGCAAGAGCATTCATAAGGAATTTCAAGGTAGATTTCAAGAGTTTATTTTAGCAATTCAAAGTCATATCATCATGTCAAGGGTTTGATGCATTCATTCATATTGTTGAGCTAAAGAAGTGGATGTAACTTTGGAGATCTACTTGCAACCATTGTTCAAATCACATTCAAGGATCCAAGATCTACATTCTTAATGGCCACTACATGTTAGATTGCATATTTTTTTCACAAGACAACATCCAAGGTGACATCATTTACATTATTTCACATTCATGCTTCATTTTATTTATTTCATCATTTGGTTTGATTACCTACAAGGGGTTTGACTAAGGAAAACCCCCATTCACTAAAAAATAGACAAGTTTATTCTACCCTTGAGTGTGTGATTACAGATTTACAAGTTGAAGAGCAAGTTTGGAGCAAGATTATGAAAGTTGTCAAGTTGCAAAAGTTGTCATTCAAAGTGAAAAATCAAGGAATGAAAGCTACAAAATTGCATATGGACTTCTAGAGGTTGATAACAGGGAATTCAAGAGTTCAAACATCAAGTAGCATGACCTTGAAATCAGTTTTTGGAAACCCTAAAAGGACCCATTCACCATTGAAAACGAATGAGCTCTTTGTAGCTCAAAAACAACAAATTTTTGACTAGGTGCACAACTTTTTATGCTCTAAAAACTTCCCCCATAGTTTCTATAATAGTTAGGTAGCATTTTTTATTATTACTTGCATGTTTTGGCTCTCATAATTACATCTTTTTGTAGTGATTTAATGTGAAAAGTTTTAGTGGTATATTCTCTTGCTCGTGCATTTAGGTCTATCCTATTTTTCACCCAATCATTAATGGTGAACCTGACATATTAAAAATTGATTTTTTTTAATTTTTGGAGTCTTTCATTGCATCTTAAGTTAGATCTTACATTGAATTAAGGTCTCATTTAGGGTTACTTGTTTTGCATTGAAATCTTGCATATCATATAGGATTTAGATTTGCATTGTTTTGCATCTCTCTAAATCTGAGAAATACAAAAACAAATCAGTCATTTTGCATCTCATTTAGATCTCATACAATTGCATTTGAAAATAAAAAAAATTGTATTTCAAATTAGGCCTTGCATTTTATATTTTCATTGCATTTTTACATTGAATTTTTGGAAAATCTAAAACTGCAATTCACTGTCTCAGACCTTGAACTAAAAAATATAACTAAGAACTTTCAAATCATTAAAAAATAGTTTAAAAATACCCAACTAGGATCCATTCAGTATTACTGGTGAATGAGTCCTTGATTAAGTCTAATCTAAACCTTCTGGCAACTGAAAAAGAATCCAAATTCACTCTAAAATTCATAGAAAAATCTCAGATACATCTAACCAGGACCTTTTTTCCCTTTTTGGTGAACGAGTCCTTGTTAGCTACTGCTCTACATTTTTTAGGACATTAAAATCTACTTTTTAGCTTCTGTTTGGTGTTGTTACCTTTCTGTTTCAGTTCTTGATTTGTTATTTCATCAATTTCATCACATTTAGGTTAAATTTCTTCATTTTAGTGCATTGTTAAAAATTCAAAATTGCATCAAAACATTTCATTTTTAGCTTATTGCATTGTGTAATTAGTAAATTGCATCTGAAAATTGAACTTCATTCTAGGTTATTGCATTGCCCCTTAGCCATTCTAGGGTTTACACACTAGGGTTATAAAACTTGGATGAGCTTTACAACTTGGTGTCCTATTCACAATACTATTATAAGATGTAGTTCGTGGTTCATGTCATCCCATGATATCTCACTCATTGTGGATCTTGGGTTTCCTAAGTCTCTTTCTGATAGTGTTGAGAATCAACCCTCCATGGATCATAGTTTGCATACTTCATTTCCTATGACTTCACCTCCTACAATCAATGTGCATGATGTCATTGAAAAGCTAGATGAACAACTATAAAACTTACAAGCCCATATCCTTAGTGAATGCATAGACATTAGCTTGGTTCTCATTATACAAAATGTAAGGAAAGTGATTAAAATTTGAAATGAAACACAAATCCTCTATAGCCTTAGTTTTTTCATTCATGAATACTTGAACAAACAAGACAATAGCAACATACATGCCACAATCAATCCTCCTACTAAAACTAAGAACAATGTTAACATGGATCATGATCATATGCAACCACATCCTACAAATAAAGTGATAGAATTTATCGAAGCTAGACCTCGTAAGGGATCAACTAGACAACCTATTGACATTTCTTTCTCACAAAATGACGTACCTAAACATGCACCTAATGGTCCTCTTTACATAATTGGCCGAATCAATAATAAGCCCACTAATGGGATATGATCCCATCTATGGAGAGAATGTGATCACAAAATAATTCTTATATGTGCATGATCTGTATGAAGAAACATATGATAACCTAAAAGCATGGATCAAGACACATAATGGATTTTATTTCCCTATGATAGGCTCGATAGATGTCCCTTTAAAGGTGGGACCGAAAACAATAATTGTCTCATTCTCCATCATTCCACAATCAGACCAATTTTATGTGAAGCTAGGCTATCCATGGCTTCACTCTATGAATGTCATCCCTTCAGTTGTGAATAAATGTCTAAAGTTTCCATTTGGCAATGATATCTTCATTGTGCATCATTGTGGATTTCATTCGAACTTGGAAAAAGGGAATTTTTCACTAGATTACTTTTGGCTAGAGCCTATGGAGCCTATGGAGCCTCATGAAGATTGCTTTTTCAAATCATATCAAAAATTGAAGGCAAAGAAAATAGTGGAACTATCCCTTTGAAACATGCCTCAACCTATGGCTGAAACACCTATCCTTGAGTGAGACAATGATTGAACCAAAAATACTCCCGACCATACAAGAACAATCTATATAACAACCTCCTACAATTTCCTACAAGAGACCACGAGATTAAAAAAACAATCTCGTTGTCCCTCTTAGAGTTAAACAAGTTTAAAAAGTCAAAGAGAAAGAGGTTGAGCAACCTTTTGTTGTTTCTCCTAGTCCTCCCAAGGAAGAGAAGGAACCTATGATTGAAAAATTTGCTCTTACACAAAAAAATATTGAAAATAAATTGAAAAGAAATTGAAGTGCTAGAGAGTGTTTACATAAACATCATGCTATTGCTCGTATATTTCAAAATCAGGAAAAAAAAAATAAAATATAAAATAAAAATCCAAACCTACCTGAAGCAATGCATGATGACTCTCAACCCTTGATGTAACATTAAAAGGAACATTGCATGGACATTGTTATTTGACCTCTTGCTATGATTAATTTAGATGATGACATTGACATTACAAAGATTGATGAACAAGTGGATGATGAGTTGAATACATTATTTTCTTCTTCCATGAGCCTAAATGAAAAATCTCCTAGAAAGAGTGTTGAAGTTGGTGCATGTCCTAGTTTGGTACTTGATGTTGTCCCTTTGGATAGTTTTCACCTACTGTTTATACCGACTGAGATTGGGAGGCAGACGAATGGCTTTAGGTTGAATCACCTTTGCCTTACTAGTATTTTTATTTTTTTCTTTTCTTTTTGTGATTTCATGTGTGTAATGTGATTCCCCATGATGTTTCATTCAATGTATCCTCTCTCTTTTTTGCATTCCTGTATATGTATCTTCATTCTTCTCTGTATCATAAGGATTTTTCATTTTTCTTGTGTTTTCCTTTTGGGGGCATTGAAAAATTTAGGTCTCTTCCATGTTGACCCAAAAGGTTTTCCTTTATCTTTTTCATTTGTCTTGTGTTTTCCTTTTGGGGATTATGCAAGGCGTCGAGACATTTATGTCTCTTCCATGTTGATCCAAATGCTTTTCCTTTATCTTCTTCATTTGTCTTGAGGGGATGATGCAAGGTGTCGAGACATTCATGTTTCTTCCATGTTGGCCCAAAAGGATTTTTTCTTTGCTTTTACTTTCTTTGTGTAATTCTTCCAGTTCTATGAGTATTTGGGGAATGATGTCAGTTCCATGCTTTATGAAAATATTGTAGCACATACATAGTGACCCTAGATACATATATCCCTTATGTGGTTGTGGGGGAAACCCTTACTTCCTATTTCATGGTGTAGCTTACTTTGGAAAAATATGACTTAGCATATGGTTTTATGAGAAAAGCTCTCATGTCAAGCTAAAAACATTGGCTACTTTAAAGAAATTTCTCACAGTGATGGTGTAGCAACTGCTTTAAAGTGAGGGCATACATAGATGACATATTTTTGCAAAAAAATCATGGCTTGATTTTTCTTTTTTTCTTGTGATGTGTCCTCTTCTTGGTGGTGTCATTGGGTTTGATGTCATCCAGGAGTGTACAATCTACTATCATGGCATGATACGAATGAGGCATCCCATGGGTGATGATCTGACACTTTTGACTTATCTTCTCTTGCAGACATTAGCCACAATATTCCCTAAGACAAAGAACTTGACATGAACAAAGAAAAATCCCCTTTAACAAATTTTTTACATAACATTAAATAGCATTTACATTGTGGTGCCTTATTGAAATTATCAGGAGGATAACTTTTGGTACGGTTAGGATGATGAGAAGCTGATACACTGGCACAAATTTCTCATTATATAGTGAGAAGCTGACACACTGGCATGACTTTTTCACTAAATCACTTCTTTGGGACAACTCACCTAGTGGAAAGACTAAGGTTCCACTACCCCAAAGCGAGTAGCATATGTTATGGACAAATAGCCCCATCTCACATCATGTTAAAACGGTTGTGCTTGATCCTTTTTTTTCTTGGCCTTTGATAGGGCATGATCATGTATCTTTGTTATTGTTGCATACTTAATTGTCTATGATGTCTAATTTAGTGTGAGTTTGACATGGTTTCATCCTCTCACTAAAGTGGGGGAAAAATTTAGTAATGGAAAAATTAAGGCTTTTTTCTTAATTGGTTTGGTAATTGAATAAGACTGAATTAATCATGTCTTAGAGTGGTGTTGTAATGTATTGTACACATTCACACTACTCTAGGACCTTTATTTGATTAAAACATGCCTTAATTGATCCTTTGTAGAGGTTTTGTAAAGTGTTGTAACACCTCTTATATTGAAAAATCAAGAAAACAAATATAACATAGAAAATCAAAATTCAAACCTACCTGAAGCAATGCATGATGAATCTCAACCCTTGATGAAACATAAACAAGAACATTGAATGAACATTGTTATTTGACCTCCTATTATGATTAATTTAGATGATGACATTGACATTGTAAAGATTGATGAACAAGTGCATGATGAGTTGAATACATTATTTTCTTCTTCCTTGAGCCTAAATGACAAATCTCCTAAAAAGAGTCTTGAACTTGGTGCATGTCCTAGTTCGGTACTTGATATTGTCCGTTTGGCTAGTTTCCTACGTACTGTTTATACTGACCGAGATTGAGAGTCAGACGACTAGCTTTAGGTTGACTCACTTGTGCCTTACTAGTATTTTTATTTTTCACTTTTCTTTTTGTGATTTCATGTGCGTAATGTGATTCACCATGAAATTTCATTCAATGTATCCTCTCTCTTTTGTGCATTCCTCTATATGTATCTTCATTCTTCTCTATGCCATAATAATTTTTCATTTTTCTTGTGTTTTCCTTTTGGAGGCGTTGAGATATTTAGGTCCCTTCCATGTTGACCCAAAATATTTTCATTTGTCTTGTGTTTTCCTTTTGGGGATGATGCAAGGCATCAAGAAATTTATGTCTCTTCCATGTTGACCCAAAAGCTTTTCCTTTATCTTTTTCATTTGTCTTGAGGGGATGATGCAAGGTGTCGAGACATTCATGTTTCTTCCATGTTGAACCAAAAGGATTTTTATTTTTTTTCACTTTCTTTGTGTCATTCTTCCAGTTCTATGAGTATTTGGGGAATAATGTCAGTTCCATGCTTTATGAAAACATTGTAGCACAAACATAGTGACCTCAAATACATAGATCCCTTATGTGTTTGTGGGGGCAAACCTTCCTTCCTATTTCACAATGTAGCTTAGTTTGGAAAAATATGACTTGGCATATGGTTTTGTGAGAAAATATCTCATTTCTAAGGTTAAAAACATTGGCTAATTTAAAGCAATTGCTCACAGTGATGGTGTAGCAACTACTTTAAAGTGAGGGCATACATAGATGACATCTTTTGGCAAAAATTTCATGGCGTGATTTTCCTTTTTTTCTTGTGTTGTGTCCTCTTCTTGGTAGTGTCATTGGGTTTGATTTCATCCAAGAGTGTACAATCTACTATCATGGCATGATACGAATAAGGAATCCCATGGGCGATGATTTGACACTTTTGACTTGTCTTCTCTTGCAGACATTAGCCACAATATTCCCTAAGACAGAGACCTTTACATGAACAAAGAAAAATCACCTTTACAATTTTTTTTTACATAACATTAAATTGCGTTTACATTGTAGTTCCTTATTGAAGTTATCAAGAGGATAAATTTTGGTATGCTTAGTATGATAAGAAGCTGATACATTGGCATGAATTTCTCATTACATAGTGAGAAACTGACACACTGGCATGAATTTCTCACTAAATCACTTCTTTGGGAAAAATCACCTAATGGATAGACTAAGGTTCCACTACCCCAAAGCTATAAGCATATGTTATGGAAAAATAGCCCCATCTCACATCACGTTAAAATAGTTGTGCTTGATCTTTTTTTTTCTTGGCCTTTGATAGGGCATGATCATGTATCTTTGTTATTGTTGCATACTTAATTGTATGGGATGTCTACTTTAGTGTGAGTTTTACATGGGTTCATCCTCTCACTAAAGTGGGGGAAAAAATTAGTAATGGAAAAAGTAAGCCTTTTTCCTTACTTGGTTTGATAATTGACTAAAATTGAATTAATCATGTCTTGGAGTGGTGTTGTAATGTGTTGTACACATTCACACTACTCTAGGACCTTTATTTTACTAAAACATGCCTTAATTGATCCTTTACAAAGGTGTTGTAAAGTGTTGTAACACACTTTCACACTTTTCTAGGATGTATTTTCATAATTAAGCCTAATAGGCCCCTTTCTAATAAAATGCACTTAATGTGTACCTTTTTTAAGTGTTGTAAGTGTTATAAAACACTTTCACATTTATCTAGGTGCTCATTAATTAATTGTGGGTAATTGGAGTAATTAACCCCATTTTAATTCAAATTTAAGCCTTAATTTTGACACCTGAAGATCTATCTCAACACTTATAATCTAATTAACAAAATATTTCATTGGGCAAGGTTAGGTCTTGGAAAATGGTGACAAGACCCATTCATCGTAGGTGGAAAATGGGTTCTCCCTTAATAGGACCCCCATTTTTTAGTTTATTTGGAATGGGTTCTTAGTGCTCTTTCAATCCCTTGGGGTTAGGTCCTGGTAAACTGAGCCAAGACCCATTCGACCTAGGTGGTGAATGGGTCCTCCCTTAATGAGACCCCCCTTTTTGAATTTCATTCTAGCGGGAATTTAATAAAATCTCTTTCTAGAACTGGTGTCAGCCTTAATTGTTTGAATTTTGAGGTTAATCTCCTAATTTAGTATAAATAAGAGGTTAATTCACATTGTTTCTCATAACACTTTCAACTATTCAAGCATTATAGAAAATTGGAGTTCACAAGAGTATTACAAGAGTATTCATAAGGCATTTCAAGGTAGATTTCTAGAGTTTATCACAAAAATTCAAAGTCATATCATCATGTCAAGGGTTTGATGCATTCATTCATGTTGTTGAGGTAAAGAAGTGGATGTAGCATTGGAGATCTACTTGCAACCATTGTTCAAATCACATTCAAGGATCCAAGATCTACATTCTTCATGGTCACTACATGTTAGATTACATATTTATTTCACAAAGAACATCCAAGGTGACATCATTTACATTATTTCACATCCATGCTTCATTTAATCATTTGGTTTGATTACCTACAAGGGGTTTGACTGAGGAAAACCTCCATTCACTAACTAACAAACAAGTTTTTTATGCCCTTGAGTGTGTGATTGCAGATTTATAGGTTGAAGAGCAAGTTTGGAGCAAGATTGTCAAAGTTGTCAAGTTGAAAAAGTTGTCATTCAAAGTGAAAAATAAAGGAATCAAAGCTACAAAATTGCATACAGATTTCCAGAGGTTGATGACAGGGAATTTGAGAGTGTAGACATCAAGGAACATGACCCCGAAATCAATTTTTTAAAATCCTAAAAGGACCCATTCACCACTGAAGGCGAATGAGTACTAGGTAGGTCAAAAATAACAAATTTTTGATCAGGTACACAACATTTTATGCTCTAAAATCTTCCCCCATAGTTGCTATAACAGTTAGGTAGCATTACTGATTGTTATTTGCATCTTTTGGCTCTCATAATTACATCTTGTTGTAGTGATTTAGTGTGAATTTTTTTAGTGGTATATCCTCTTGCTCATGCATTTGGGTCTATCCTATTTTTCACCCAATCAATAGCATTGATAGGATTTGTAATCTTTGGTAGATCTCTCATTGATTGAACTAAATTGATTCTTACTAGATTATCAAAATTAATGTGACACATTCTCCTGTACCATAGAAAACATTCATTAATTTGAGTCATAAACAATTACCATTAGCACCCTTGAGTTGATAAAGATTTCCATCTATCCTTCTTCCAACAAAAATCATTGTTCTGGACCCTTTTTTGATCTCACATCCGTCATCTTGAAACATAATATTGTGTCCTTTACTAAAAAATTATCCAACACTCAAGAGGTTATGCATTAAATCCTTAACATAGTAAACATCATCGATATTATGCTTGCCATAAAAATTGATTAAACCTATTCCAGATATCTTAGCACCTGAATCATCACTAAATCTAACAATTCTTCCATCATACTTTTCAAGTTTAACAAACTTACTCTTGTCTCTAGTCATATGATTAGAGCATCCACTATCAATAATACCAAAGTAGATACCAAAGTACCTTCAGTCTTAACCTTTGTCTCCAAAGGGTTTTCCTTCACACATATTTTAGAATTAGTAGAAATAGAATAATATTTTAAAGCCACGAACACGCATTCATCATCATCATCTCCATAATCAGATTCATCACAAGAAATACTTGCATCTTCTCTAACATAATAGCTTTTCTTAATACTCTTACATATGTTCTCCTTGTTTTTGTCATTCAAAACTCTGTTTGGACATCTTGAAGCATAGTGACCTATCTTCCCACAACTGAAACATTTGAAAGGAAACTTACTAGTACCCTTTTTCATCCTTCTCACAAAGTTAGCTTTAACATTGTTAAGATCCTCCTAATTTGATTCTTTAGTCTTCTTTAATTTTCTAGCCTTAAAAGCAGTCTGAAATTTTACACCATTATTTGTACCAAATTCTCTCATTTCAATTGTAGATAGAAAACCATAGAATTGATCTCTAGTATATTGATCTAGATTTTCAAAATTCTCAATAGTAGAAACTTTATGATTGTAACCATTAGGAAAGTTTCTGAGAATTTTCTTTACCACATTTGATTCTTTGAATTTTCCACCAAGACCTATAATGCAGTTGGCCACCTCATCTACCGTTTGCATGTAACTTGTAATGTTTTCATCTTTAGACATCCACAAGTTCTCAAATGTGATCTTTAGATTCTACATATTATCTTGTTTAACCTTATCATCTCCTTCATAAATACTTTCCAACTTTGTCCAGATTTATTTAGCCATTTTCAAATCCATAACTTTCACTAATTCATAATTTGTAAGGCTACTTAAGAGAGCATACCTTTCTTTACTATTGATTTCATAGGATTTGATTTCAGCTTTAGTGCTTAGACCATTTGTAGGTATAGCATATCCGTTCTAAACTAATTTCAAGACATCATATCCTAGATAACTTAAAAAGTCTTCCATCCTTGTTTTCCAGAATGCATAGTTTGTTCCATCAAACATAGTGATCTCCTTCTTGTGCACCATCCTAGATATACCATAAGTAGTTAAGCTTTCTTCCAAGGAACCTTTCTCTAATACGAATTTTTGAATGCAAAAGACAACTGAGGGGGGGGGGTGAATTAGTTGTACCTTAAAACATCAAAACCCTTATACACATTCATTCATTAAACCCTTAAATCTAGTATGATGATTTATTTTGAAAAGAAAATAACAAAGACCAAAAAATCTTAACACCATACATAAGAGACCACCAGATTTATGTGGAAAACCAAAGAAGGGAAAAACCATGGTACAATATAATTAATATCAACACTAAATACAATAGGGCTCACTGCCCAAAGAAAGAAAGGCTCACTACTAGAATAGAAAATAAGATAGAGAAGAAATGTTACATAGAGAAAACCATCTCAATGCAATAGAGAATCCACCACAATGTCATGAACACCTTCAGAACTTGATTGAAGAATTGCAGACACCTTCTGCTCACTACATCTAGTAATCTAACACATGAAAGCTCACACTGCACTTCTCAATTTTGTACTTTATAACTTTTCACTTCACATCATTTGCATGTATCAAATTTATCTCATCATTCCTCAACAAATCAACTCTTATTTATACCACTCTCAACCTTGAAACCCTTCTCCAAGGTTGGCTATGCACATGAAGTGTGCAAATTCAAATTAGGTTAGCACCAAAATACTTTTGTGGTAGATAGAAGTGAAAAATGACCACATCACACCTTATTTGGGACTTAAATATATAATACCACTCAATTAAACACTTCTATAAAAAATAATTATCCACCACAAATAGTGTAAACACCAAGTAAGTCATTACCTATGTAAACACCATTAAAATTTTAAGTACATGCTTCCTTAAATCCAAGGATTCCTTATGAACCACACACCACACTTGAACATGATCTAGAATATTCCCAAAACACCCTAAAATCCAAAAAACTCCTTTACAACAACTTCCACTTGAAGAATGTACACACCTAGTACACTTAGATAACTCTACCCTATACTATTACTTGAGAAACTAACTTTTGAACCACTGAACCTTGAACCATATCAACTGAAGAAAGATACCAACACTATCAACACACCCTTAGATCTATAAGACCTAAAACCATTTTGTGGAGAAATGTAGAGAAAAGACATTTCTCCCATACACCTTTGAAATGCATAGTTCACATACTAGTGAACACACCTTCTGCACAGTGGTCCAACACACCAAAATTTGGATATAACACCTCTAAAAAACTTTGATCAACATATCTGAAGAATATAGGAATATCTTCAACCTATAAGAAATGTGGAGCAATAGAAGAACAAAATTCTACAACCTAGAACACCACTGCAATACACTATTTCCTCTTTTTAGCAATTTTTCTTAAAAGAACATGGAAACCAAGCACCACAAAGACATTTTGATTATCTTCAACATTTCCTTATTTCTAGCGATCCAATTGTAACTTAGCAACTCAACAACATATCCATAGACAAAATCTTATCAAAGAAACACTATAGGTTGACACTAGTAGCTTTACTAATGACAACATAATGCAACTAATTAAAGCATGTATAACATAAAATTGTCACTCTCACCCAAAAATAGACATCAATGACAACATAGGCTTGTTTACATCAATGACAACACTAACTACTCATACTTGCAACATACTTGTGTATAGTGTTATGAGTAGTTAGCTTACCTTAACTATTAACTAAGTCATATTATCTTTATTATATTGTTATTTAGTTAGTTAGGTTAGCCTAAGGATTATATAGGGTTATTTAGGTCATCCTAATTGATATCCTAGGCATAAGTATGGTATATATAGGAGGTATAACTAAGTTGTTATCATCATGTTGAGTATTGAGTTCATATTGAAGAATATTGGAGGTATCCCCCTCGAAGTGGATTAGGAGGTTTCCCCCTCAAAGTGGAATATTATTAAGTATTTGTAGCATATTTATATTATATTCTTCTATTGTGCAAGTTATTTCATTACAAGTGGTATCAAAGCATTATCTTGGCACTGTTACAACAAGATATTTTTTTAATTTTGGAGGTCATTTTATGAAACTCATATCTCTGAAATTGTGGCAAAGCTCTATCTTATATTTAAAGGGTTTTTGGAGAACATATTTAGGAAGCTACAATCTAATTCTAAAATAAATTGGAGTAGAATTGAGATATTTAAATTTCAGAATTAGGGTTTCTTCCCAATTTATTTGGAAAGTTCATATCTCCCAAATCTTACATAATTGGTTCCCAATTTTTGGTGGGTTTTTCAAGAGTAAATATAGGGTTCTAAAACATAAATTTTAGAGAAATGGAAGCATAAATAAGTTATTTATTTCAAAAATTATGGTTTCCAACAAATTCACTCTCAAGGATAAAAAACAACTAATTTTTTGGAGAGATTTTTTTGGGAAAGTGCAACCAAGGCCTTAGTAAGTTACAAAAAAAATGAAAAGTATTTTGAATTTTTTTTGTGTGATTTATTGAAATATTATCTTTATAGAACTTCTTCACAACAAAATGTAACCACTAAAAAGAAAAAAAAGAAAAATAACTAGTAGAAAGAGAAAGAGAAAGAGAAAGAACAACAACAAGAACAAGAACAAGAGAAAGAGAAAGAGAAATAACAAGAGCAAGAAAAAAACAAGAAGAAGAAGAATAAAAACAAGAAGCAATAGTAGAAGAAGACATAGAAGGAAGAACAAAAAGAGATGAAGAATTAAAAAAAAAAAAGTTAGCATTGAGGACAATGCTTTTGCAATGAGGAGGGAAATTTTATGCTCCTACCCCTATAATGTGTATAGTGTTATTGTTGGAGTACAGTTAACATTGAGAGGTGGGGGGTGAATCAGTGTTAACAATCAAATTAACTATTTTTATTTATTTTAATAATTTTCAGATCATGAATGAACTTATACAATATAGATCAAATGAACAGATAAAGAACAAACACATAAAAAGATTGACACAAAGAATGTCTTGAGTGGAAACCCTCTTGGGGAATAAAACCACTCAAACTTGACCTCATTGGTCTTATCTAAAAATAATCTTTGTACAAAGCCTCACTAGCTGATTTGTCTCACTGACAATGATGCTATCTCACTAATAGTCTTATAATGCTATCTCATTGATAGTCTTTTGAAATGTACAAGTATGAAAGAATTGTAAATACAGAGTTCATCTCTATTTCAAGAATTACATATTTTGTTCTGAAATGACCTTAGAATCAAAGTCAAAAATTTCAACTTCACAAAACAATATATATTGCCTTTCTGAAACATATATTCTGTTCCTTTCAAAATCTCTCATCATTTTGAATGTGAGCACAATAATGTATTTAACATGTTCTCTGTTCTCAAAAACAAAATTGAGAAATCCCTTTAGAAAAATTGAATCACAAACTTCCATTGAAAAACTGAAATTGAAACTGCCTTTGCCAGTTGTAAGAACAAATTTTCTTAAATAGTGCTTAACCAAAAATCTCAAGTATATACAATCCATATGATCTATACAACATCCACCTTGCCAAAACGTATCAAGAATAATCAACAAGTAACTATCATTTACCTTGCAGAATTGACACCCTTAACAAAGATAACTAATCACAGCCAAACACACAACACGCTCACAAAATAAGGATGTTCAGCTTATAAGATTCAAACAATAAAAAAACATTTGAATGAACCCTTAATCTCAACAACAGACCCAACCAGGGTTTCTATTTGATTCTATTTAACAAACAAAAACACGTATTTATAGACCCGACATAAAGGTAATCATGAATGATTTCTTTCTCACTTGACATAAACATTTGCATGGGTTACTCAAACAAAATATTAACCACATAGACCCAACATTAAGATTTTCATAGGTTACTCAAACAATTATTCAACCCATTAACAACTATTTTAACCTAGTAAACACACTTGCCCAGATAAACACAATGAACCTGATTCAACTAATTAGAATTATGAACAAGATAGATCTGATGCACATGGGTTCACATAGACACAAGAAAAAAGATAAAGAATACACCTAGAGTCAGCACAACTAGAACTTCTTCACTATCTTTCTCTTCACTATAATTTGTTGTCCCCTCAAAAACCATTGTAACTAATTTTTGAAACAATCTTTGCTTACCACTATCGCCATGATTAGGGTAAAAAAAATGAATCAATTATCTATGCTCATTGAAGTTTCAAAGAAGCTTTTTGACTTTGATATAATATCTTTTCAAGTCCGTGAATTATGATGGGAAAAAATTCCCATTCAACAAACAAAAATCTCCACCGACAATGCAATGATCACATTATATTTTTACTTTATAAAAAAAACTATCATTGCAACCTTTTGCCATTTCATTATTATCTTTGAGAAAATAAACTTTGCCACCTACCAATGATTTCTTCATAATGATTTCCATATTAAATTCGCAATTACCAAACCTTATTTGTAGATGCACTATGGCAATATGTTGCCTTATGAAAATGTAATATTCCCTTTGAACATGCTTTGGATAAACAACTTATCATTACACCTAAACATTGTTATCATGAAGTATTAAAAACAACAATACCAAGGCATATAATATGCATATGGACTTTATAATATCAAACTAAAATATGATCAATATGCCAAGCTGACTATAACCAAACTATACAATATATCAATCACCAGAATATGCCAAATGCAAGTGATGATGCCAAGATAGATCAGAATACATATATAAAATTATGGAAGAAGAACTGAACTAAAAGATCATCATGTGCACAACCTGATACCTCAACTTTGGTGTTGTGACATTAATGGAAAATAATACTGAAGCACAACAAACTCCCCCTTTGGCATTGATGTCAAACAAAAAAGTTAATCAATAATAGTATAGATATAATATACCTATCTTCAACATGATGATTGCATGAAGTACATATCTATCTTGTCACATATCAAAGAAACCATCAGATACAACTGAGAAATTGCATAATTAGAGCATATCACTGAAGACATTGAAGAAGAAACACATTGAGCAAAACATAACACTAACAAAAAATATATCGCTGCCATAATCTGAACTGAACATTGCATTAATCTGAACACTACAAAGTAAACCTCCAAATTCTCCCCCTTTTGACACAATTCCAAAGGTAGAGAAACTAGACCAAACATGAAATGTGCTCATAATGCCAAGAAATACTGAGGGATAAAATAATATGCATGAACTGCTCCCCCTAACCCCATGAACTGGAGTTATCATCTAAGAGAACTAAGAGAAACAATGCCAAGCTTGTCTCTTAGAGTCTCAAACTGAGCTTTAGGAAGGGGTTTGGTAAATATATCAGCTACCTAACCATTAGATGCCACAAAATCTAGGACAACTTCATTTTCCAAAACCTTTTCACACAGTAAATGATACCTTATATCAATATGCTTAGTTCTAGAGTGTTGCACAAGATTTTTGGAGATATTAATGGTACTTGTATTATCACACAAAATGTGAATAGGTCTAGCAACATCAACCTATATATCTTTCAAGGCCCGAACCATCCAAATTACCTGAGTACAATAGGTAGCAGCTACTATATTTTTGCCTTAGCAGTTGACAAGGATACTGGATCATGCTTCTTGCTATGCCAAGCTACTAATCTACCTCCAAGGTAGACGAAACCCCTTGAAGTACTTCTCCTATCATCAATATTTTCCTACCCAGTCAGGATTAGTGTAAGTAACCAATGTGAAATCACCGTGTTTAGGGTACCAAAAACTGAAATATATTGTTCCAACAACATACTTCATAATTATTTTCACAACATTCAAATGTGACATCTTAGGTGTAGATTGAAATCGTGAAACCAATCATACAACATGCATAATATCAGGCCTTGTGGCAGCTAGATATAAGAGACTACCAATCATGGATCTATATGTGGTATGATCCACATCAGGCCAATCAACTTCCTTTGAGAGTTTACAGTTGGTTCCATAGGAGTCCCAATTGGTTTACAATCAATCATCTAAAACTTTTTCAACATTTCTTTAGCATATTTAGTTTGTGAAAAAAATATCCCTTTATCGAGTTGACTAGCTTGAAGACCCAAAAAGAAAGAAATTTCACCAATCATCGACATTTCAAATTTGGACTTCATGATTGCAGGAAATTCAGAGCACAAATTAGCACTATTACTGCCAAATATAATGTCATCAACATAAAATACAACAACCATAATGCTATCATCCTTCATTTTGAAGTATATATTGTTGTCTACAACACTTTTTGAGAACCATTGTTCATGTAAATAGGTATCTAATTTTGAATACCAAGCTCGAGGAGCTTGTTTTAGACCATAAAGGGCCTTTTTCAGCCTGTACACATAATGTTCTTTAGCTGTAACAATAAAGCCTTTAGGTTGTTCCATATAGACTTCTTCCAACAAGTCACCATTCAAAAAAGCAATTTTAACATCCATTTGATACACTTTAAAACCTTTATACACAAAATATGCCAAAAAAATTCTAATTGCTTCTAATCTAGCCATAGGAGCAAAAGTTTCATGAAAGTCCAATCCTTCAACTTGAGAATAACCTTTGCAAACTAGTCTAGCTTTATTTTTTACTATGTTCCCTTGTTCATCCAACTTATTCCTAAAGACCCATTTTGCACCAATGACATTTTTTATTTTTAGGTCTAGGAACTAGTTCCCAAGTTTTATTTTTCTCAATTTGTTCAAGTTCTTCATGCATAGCCTTAACCCAAAAACTATCTCTACTAGCCTCAAAATATGTCTTAGGCCCTAGTATGCAATCAAAGATAAATAAATTTGTTCATCATTACCTTTTGTACCTAAAAGGTTCCTTCTAGTATGAACTCCTTTTGTCATATCTCCAATAATTTGATCATAAGGATGGTTATTTTTCATTAGCCTAGAAGATAATGTTAGAGTAAAGGTTTTAACTTAATTATGTTGATTAAGTTACCTTTATTCCCTTCTTAAGATTTCATGTTAGTTTGCATAAAGTGACATCTAATAATTATATTAATTATTAAATGTTTTCCTTTTAGGGCTTCTATTAGGGTTTTTCCTATTAGGGTTTCTTTAGGGTTTGCATGATCTCATTTTTATAAGGATTGATCCCATTGTATTTTATATCAATTCATTCTCTCATTCTCTCTGATATATACATTTCTAGTTTTCAGAGAACCCTTGCTTGTTTGTCTCCATCTCTTCTTTTGTGATAGGTTATTTGCATGCAGGTGATCTTCGGGGTTTGTGGTGTTGTATTTTCTCAACTCCAACATGGTATCAGAGCTCCAAACCTGTTGCTTCCTATTCTTGTTTTGAAGATTTTTGGAACTTGAAGGGTTTGGGGTTTGTTTTTTTTGATCCAGGGCATACCTGCAATTTCAAAGCATTTTGAGCTCAAATGGACCTTGCCATTGCATCCGTAGTGGTCCAAAATCCCTAAATCAACTGTTCATTTGTCCATTTTGAGCATAGTTGATTTGAAGGGCAATTTTTTGAGCTGTACAACCATCCATCTACCTGGTAAAAAAAAGAAAAAATATTTATTTTTTTGTTTTTTTTACCAGGGCGACGGACGGTCATACGGCTCAAAAAATTTCCCTTAAAATCAACTATGCTCAAAATGGACAAATGAACAGTCGATTTAGGGGTTTTGGATCACTGCTGACGCAATGACAAAGTTCGTTTGGGCTCAAAATGCTTTGAAATTGCAGGTATGCCTTGGATCAAAAAAACAAACCCCAAACCCTTGAAGTTCCAAAAATCTTCAAAACAAGAACATGGTATTAGAGCTCCAGACCTGCTGCTTCCTGTTCTTGTTTTGAAGATTTTTGGAACTTCAAGGGTTTGGGGTTTTTTTTTGATCCAGGGCATACCTGCAATTTCAAAGCATTTTGAGCCCAAACGGACCTTGCCATTGCGTCCGCAGCGGTCCAAAACCCCTAAATCGACTATTCAATTTTCCATTTTGAGCATAGTTGATTTTAAGGGAAATTTTTTGAGCCGTATGGTCATCCGTCTGCTACCTGTTCTTGTTTTGAAGATTTTTGGAACTTCAAGGGTTTGGGGTTTGTTTTTTTGATCCAGGGCATACTTGCAATTTCAAAGCATTTTGAGCCAAACGAACCTTGCCATTGCATCCTCAGCGGTCGAAAACCCCTAAATCTACTGTTCATTTGTCCATTTTGAGCATAGTTGATTTGAAGGGCAATTTTTTGAGCCGTACGGTTGTCTGTCTGCCTGGTAAAAAAAAGAAAAAATATTTATTTTTCCGGTCAAAAAAATATAAATAGTTTTCTGCAAAAAAAATCGCCAGTTTGCAAATGTATTTTGATTTTTATTAAAAAATCAAATAAAATTCATAGTTTAAGCCTTGCAGTACTGCAGTTACCTATTCTGACCCATGAATCTCGTCGGTCGGTATCTTGCCGATCGGCCTGTCCCGGACGGTGATATTAACCGTCGGGTTTCATTTTTATGTAAAAAAAACATTTGTTTTGTATTTTTTTATGATTTTTTTAAATAAATCAAACCACTTTTATTGTTTTTTTATATAATTTTTTCATGTAATAAGCTTAGTTATGCATTTGTGGCGACGGTTGTTTGGGCATGAAATTGAAGCCAGTATTTTTTGCTGCGACGGCTGTATGACCGCCAAATTTAATGCATCGCTGGATTTTTTCATCTTTGGAGCTATTTTCTTCCAGAGGCCGTAACATGGGCATACGATATCTTTTTTTGCAAACGAGATATCGTCGAAAATCTGGTTCTGTCAACTTTCTAGTGGTGTAGGTCTCATCACTTCATTCTTCTGTTGATGCATTCTATAGCCAGTTTTGTGGCCGTTCTTCATGTATTCCCAGCTTTTGTCCTTTGTGGGCATTTTTGAGCATCATTTATTAGCAATATTTTCTGTAAACGCACTGAGATAAAGTGCCACACTATTGTACATGCATTTTTTGGGGATTTTGCACATAAGGTTGTGCCATATTTTGTACCTGCACTGTATTATGAAGTGCCATGGGGGGTTGTGTAGTTTTCCTTTGTTTGCCATCACACCTTTGTCCAGTGAGTGTCCCTCCATGACGACAATGGATCCATATGATTCTAGCTTCATGCATGTGTGCTTTGTTTTGCACACCACTTTTTCAGTTGCAGGTGCTTTCTTGTGCACTTTCAAATGTTGTATCTTCTTCTTCACGCACTACAGGGTGTTGCACACCATTTCAATGATCTGTCAGGCTCTCCTAGTTCAGCATTATGGGGGGGTATTATATTGTTCATGCTAATTCTTCCTTGGTTTCGCCTTGGAAGGAATCTTCCATTCTCAGTTGATCAGTGTTTCAGACTATTGGTTCTTGTGCCATTTGTATCTTCGTTCTAGGTGTTTTCCTTTGTTTGCCATCTGATTCAAGTAGTGTCATATGGGCCACTCATGTAGATTGTTGTCTTCTTGATCCTGATCATCCTATCTTTAGTGGAGGTTCTTCAGCACCATAGCAGTCATCTTTCGACAGTTGTTTACAACTTCTTCTGCTTCAGTGATGTTCTTCTTGTCTTTCTGCATCTCTTTTTGGAGTAGAGCTTTTTCCCATGAGGTTTTCTCTATTTCTCCATTTTATAGAGATTTGGTTGTATTTGGGTACCTGATCTGGCCTAGTTGCCGGGACCCATGTTTGCCTTCTTGCATTGTAGTTACCTTTGCTTTCTTGCATTTGTTTGTAGCTGCACTGTTGCTCATGTTAAGGGGGGGTGTTAGAGTAAAGGTTTTAACTTAATTATGTTGATTAAGTTACCTTTATTCCCTTCTTAAGATTTTGTATTATTTTGCATAAAGTGACATTTAATAATTATATTAATTATTAAATGTTTTCCTTTTAGGGCTTCTATTAGGGTTTTTCCTATTTGTGTTTCTTTAGGGTTTGCATGATCTCCTTTTTATAAGGATTGATCCCATTGTATTTTATATCAATTCATTATCTCATTCTCTCTGATATATACATTTCTAGTTTTCAGAAAACCCTTGCTTGTTTGTCTCCATCTCTTCTTTTGTGACAAGTTATTTGCATGCAGGTGATCTTCAGGGTTTGTGGTGTTGTATTTTCTCAACTCCAACAGATAATTGAGAGGAAGATTCAAAAATTGTACTAGGCACATTATGTTTAGTTAATTTCTCGGGTTCTGTAGAACTTGAAGATTCATTTTGATTTTGCATATTTTTATCAGGTGTCTGCACAATAAATTCATCATCATCATCAATTTTCTTTTGTTGTTCATAATTTTCCAAGGTTTCATCAACCTTAACATTGGGACTCTCCACAATTTTCCTTAATATTTTATTGTAACACTTATATGCTTTACTGTGTGTAGAATATCCCAAAAATATATCCTCATCACACCTTGATTCAAAACTTCCAATGCTATCGTTTTCTTTCTTTATAAAGCACTTGCTGCCAAATATTTTAAAATATCCCACATTGGCAGTCCTACCATACCATAATTCATATGGTGTATGTTTTGTATTAGTCCTTATCTAAATTTTGTTTAGAATGTAAACAGCAGTTTGCACTACCTCTTTCCAGTATGTGTTTGACAGAGTTGCATCATGTAACATAGCTCTTGCCATTTCCTTCACTATTTGATTTTTGCATTCAACAACACCATTTTGTTGTGGTGTTCTAGAGGCTGAATATTGCCTCTTTATTCCATGATCCTCACAGTAATCAACAAATTCCTATGAGGTATATTCACCTCCTTTGTCTAACCTAAGACATTTGATTTTAGGATCAGATTTGTTTTCAACCAACTTTCTAAAAACTTTAAACTTATGAAAGGCCTCTCGCTTATGTATCAAAAATGTTACCCAATTCATACAGGTATAGTCATCTATAAAAAGCATGAAATACCTTTCATTATTCAAGGACTTAGTCCTTGTTGGACCACATAGATCAATGTGAAGAAGCTACAAAGGTCTTGTTGATGTGTATTCTTTAGTTTTAAAATTTTCTCTAGCTTGATTTCCTTCCTGACATTCCTCACAAATTTGATTCTTTGGTTTAGATATTATAGGTATGTTTCTAACATTTTGATTTTTTCTTATCTTTACCAGATTTTCATAGTTAATATGACCAAATATTCTATGCCATAGCTTAGACTCATCAATTTGACTCATGAAAAAAACATTGCTTACTTGCTTATTATTTTAGCTTTTTTGCAGACAATCCTGCTTCTATTGTTTTACTGTATTTTCTTTGAATTTCAAACCCTATGGAAAAGAACCTTATCTCAAAGCCATTGTCACAAATCTGGCTTACACTCAATAGATTATGAGTTAATCCTTCCACATAATAATCATCATTAATAGGGATTTCATTTTCAAGCAAAATAGTACCTTTGCCCATTATAGGAATACATTGATCATTCTCGAACTTAACAAAGCCACTAGGATAATCCTTATAGTCTATAAACTTGTTTCTCTCACCAGTCATATGATGAGAGCAACCACTATCGAGAAACCAAAATTTTCTCTTAACAGAGTGAAAGGTTGTTTCAACTATTAGGGCTTTAACATCTTTAGGCCTCCAAACAAGTTTAGTTTCATTAGTTCTGTTTGATTGCACTCTTAACCTAGATTTACAAAACGCTACTATATGACCTACTTCATTGCATCAATAACATTGAAGATTAACAATGAATTTATAGATACTTCCATTAACAATATTATAACTTCTTTTAGACAAAATCTTGCAAGTACTAGCCTTATGAACAAATTGTTTACAATTGAAACAAAAACCATTGAAGTTAGAATTGTCATCAGAAATCTTACCTTTTCCTTTTTCAACCTGATTTAAACATTGACCCTCATCAGGAGAGGCAAGCTAATTTCTCAACTTGACAGTGTCTTCCTCCAAAGTGTAGCATCTATTCTCCTTGTGTTTCAGTCTCTCGTGAGTTATCTCAAGAATTTTCCTAGTTTCTTCTCCTTTAAGACTCAAATCAGAAATAATTTGTACACTTTGTTGATCTTTATCTTTTAAGATAATTGCTTCTTTTCTCAATTTCTTAATCTCTTTGAGAGAAGATTTCAATTCTCCCTCAAGATCAATTTTTGATTCAGAATTGGATTCATCTTTCTTTATAGGAGCAACTTCAGCCATAAATAAAATTTATTTAGTTTCATCACAAGATTCAACTGAATCACTATCAGTCAAATCAGCATAAAGAATTTTCTTCTTTTTAAAGGAATTTCTCTTTTTGAGATTTGGTTTCTTTTTACTTGTGAACCTTTTATTATTTTCATGATCATTTTCAAGATCTTTGTTAGGGTAGTTTGTAGCATAGTGTCCTATCTTTCCACAATTAAAGCATTTAAAGGGTAATTTCCCTTTATACTTGCTTGAGCCTCTTTTCAGTTTACTTATAAAAGATAACTCTGTTTCATCTAAGGCATCATAATCAACTTTATCATTATCCTTTTTAACAGCTTTAAATGTAGATTCCTTACTTACAAAGCTATGTTCATTCAATCTCATTTCATAAGCAGTAAAGAAACCATGAAGATCATCAAGAGTTACCATATTAATGTCTCTTTCTTCAATTGTTGCGATGTTTGGATCAAACTTGGTGGGTAAAGATCTCAAATTTTTTTGAACAACAATATTTTTAGGAAGGTCTTCTCCAAAACCTCTGATTGTATTTACGCTTTCTTGAATCTTCAAGAAAAAATCAAAAATCTTCTCATCTTTAGACATTTTTAGAATTTCAAACTTAGATCTAAAGTTTTGAAGTTTTTCTTCTTTAAATTTCTCATCAGCTTCATAGATGGTAGAAAATTTATCCCATATGGATTTTGCATTCTTACAATCCATTACCTTTGTCAAGACATCATTAGTGAGTCCACAAAAAATAGCATTTTCAGCCTTTGTATTGCAATCATATGCTCATTTCTAATTAGCATCAGAGGGGCTGATGTAGCAGTATATGCATTTTCAACTACTGCCCACACATCATATCCTAGAGAGTTAATATGTTTTTTCATCCTAAACTTCTAGAAGGAATAACCAGTACCATCAAAGAGTGGTGCTGTGGTTGTAGAAAATCCTTCTTCCATTTCCATTAGTACTCCTGAGTAGAATCCCCTAGTTGACTCAACAACAAGGTTTGGCTCTGATACCAATTGTTGGAGTATAGTTAACAGTGAGAGGGGGGTGAATTAGTGTTAACAATCAAATTAAATCTTTTTATTTCTTTTAATAATTTTTAGATCATGAATGAACTTATGTAATATAAATCAAATGAATAGATAAAGAAAAAACACATAAAAAGATTGACACAAGGAATGTCTTGAACGGAAACCCTCCTAGGGAATAAAACCACTCGAACTTGACCTCACTGGTTTTATCTAAAAATAATCTTTGTACAAAGCCTCATTGGCTGATTTATCTCACTAAAAATGATGCTATCTCACTGATAGTATTTTGAAATGTACAAGTATGAAAAAATTGTAAATACAAAGTTGATCTTTGTTTCAAGAATTACATACTTTGTTTTGCAATGACCTTAGAATCAGATTCAAAAATTTCAACTTCACAAAACAATATATATTGCCTTTCTGAAACATATATTTTGTTCCTTTCAAAATCTCTCATCATTTTGAATGTGAGCACAATAATGTATTTAACATGTTCTCCATTCTCAAAAACAGAATTGAGAAAGCACTTTAGAAAAACTAAATCACAAACTTCCATTGAAAAACTGATATTGAAACCACCTTTGCCAGTTGTAAGAATAAATTTTCTTAAATAATGTTTAACCAAAAATCTCAAGTATATACAATCCATCTTATCTATACAACATCCACCTTGCCAAAACGTATCAATAATAATCAACAACTGTCATTTACCTTGCAAAACTAACACCCTTAACAAAGATAACTAATCACAACCAAACACACAACAAGGTCACAAAATAAGGGTGTTCAGCTTATAAGATTCAAACAACAATTTATTTTTTGAATGAACCCTTAACCTCAACAACAGACCCAACCAGGGTTTCTATTTGATTCTATTTAACAAAAAAAACATGTATTTACAAACCTGACACAAAGGTAATTATGAATGATTTCTTTTTGAATTGACATAAAGATTTGCACGGGTTACTCAAACAAAATATTAACCACATAGACCTTACATTAAGATTTGCATAGGTTACTCAAACAATTATTCAACCCATTAACAAATGTTTTAACCCAGTAAACACACATGCCTAGATAAACACAATGAACCCGATTCAACTAATCAAAATTATGAACAAGATAGATCTAATGCACATGGGTTCACATAGACACAAGAAAAAAGATAAAGAATACACCTAGAGTCGGCACAACCAAAACTTCTTCACTGTCTTGCTCTTCATTGTAATTTCTTGTCCTAATCTTTGCTTGCCACTACCGCCATGATTAGGGTAACAAAAATGAATCAATTATCTATGCTCATTGAAGTTTCAAAGAATATTTTTGACTTTGATATAATATCTTTTCAAGTCCATGAATCATGATGGGAAAAAAATCCCATTCAACAAACAAAATAATCTCCACCGACAATGCAATGATCACACTATATTTTGACTTTATAAAAAAAACTATCATTGCAACCTTTTTCCATTTCATTATTATCTTTGAGAAAACAAACTTTGCCACCTACCAATGATTTCCTCATAATGATACCCATATTACATTTGCAATTACCAAACCTTATTTTGTAGATGCACTATGGTAATATGTTGCCTTATGAAAATGTAATATGCCTTTTGAACATGCTTTGGATAAAAAAATCATCATTACACTTGAACATTTTTATCATGAAGACTTGAAAACAGCAATGCTAGGATATATAATATGCAGATGGACTTTATAATATCAAATTGAAATCTGATCAATATGCCAAGCTGACTATAACCAAACTATACAACATATCAATCACTGGAAGATGCAAGATGCAAGTGATGATGCCAAGATAGATCATAATGGATATATAAACTTATGCAAGAAGAACTGAAGTAAAAGACAATCATGTGCACAACCTGATACCTCAACTTTGGTGTTGTGACATTAATGCCAAATAATACTGAGGGACAATAGTTATGAGTAGTCATCTTGTGGCTACCTTAACTCTTAGTTGTGATATTATCATTAAATTATATTGTTATTTAATTAGTTAGGACAACCTAAGGCTTATATTGGGTTATCTAGGTTGGTCAAGGTGATATCATAGGCATAAGTATGGTATATATAGGAGGTATAGGTAAGTTATTATCATCGTGTTGAGTATTGATTTCATATTGAATAATATTGGAGGTATCCCCATCGAAGAGGATTAGGAAGTTGCCCCCTCAAAGTGGAATATGTTGACATGCACTAAAAAATCTTGCATGCAAACCCTAAAAATAGCCTCTAAAGACAACTCTACAAAAAGGTCTTGATCCTAGTTTGCATGTTACGGCACTGCGAAGCTCCCAAAAAACCCACAAAGAATATCTAGACATGCATTGAAGACTCTAATATGCAAACCCTAAAAATAGCTTCCGAAGTCAAGACTGTAGAAAGTTATCACCTCATCTTGCATGTTATATCATTGCGTAGGTCTTGGAAAACCTAGGAATATTCTCTAGACATGCACCGAAAAACTTCACATGCAAACCCTAAAAATAGCCCATGAAGCCTGAATTGTTGAAAGTCAACATCTCAGTTTGCATGCTATACCCTCACAAAGGTCTCAAAAAACCTAGAAAGATTCTCTGGACATGCACCAAAAAAGCACTCATGAAAACCCTAAAAATGGCTTTGAAGCCTAGACTGCTAAAAATAGCAAGTTGTCAGATTCAGCTCAAAATTTGTAGGAAGATAACTTAAAGTGTTCTAAGCACGATGTAACAATCAAAATTCAATTAGCCAACTCAAATTAACCCTAGATTTTCCCAAAGAGCAAAAACCTTAATTTACAGACTTAGCCAAAATTTCAATTTAAGGTCAAAGATGAGCACATTCCCGGAAAGGGTTAATGATGCATTTATGTATGCAATCATCAGGTGCTATGAAAATGATTATATAAAGAGGTTTTCTTTGAAGAAATTATATGAAATATCATATCTAGAGATCTCATCCTTCTAATTAAATACCTTCTCATACTCAGGGTTGGTGGCTCAATAAAGCACCATATGAAATATCAAGGTTTCCCAATGATAAAATCATTTGTTGGAGATATGTAGATAATTTGTGGAAATTTAAAATATTTATTTTATTAAACATAATGTAGAGATTGCATTCCCCATCACTATGTGGCTATATGTGGATGTATTCATTTTATAATATGAAGCACACAAATTCAATTAGGTAGAAATAGAAAAGCTAAGTGCTGATTCATATGAAATAAGTGATATTTTCAATCCTATTGGAAAGCTTGGGCCATTTATTGACTCATTTTTTATTCATGTACTAGCATTGGAAGACTATAGGTTGAATTCCTAGATGAGACTGAAGTCAAAATAAGGGATTCATGCCACTTATAAATCCAATTAATAAAAGGGTGCAACATTTAAAATATTCCAAAGGCATGCACTAGGATAGAAATATTCTAGACCATTCCTAGAATAGAAACAAGGTCTTCAACCATCCCATGAAAATAATATACTAGTATTTTCTAAAATATGCCTCAATTGAGACTAGAAATAAATTTGTAGTTGATAGATAAAATAGATGGCCAAGGAAGAAACTCTAAATGGATGATCCAGATACAAAATAGATGAATCCTCCCAATGCTTGAACTACAACAAATAAAAAAGGGGAATCCTCTATTGCAACAAAAGGGAAGCTTAGAGAAAGAGAGAATAGGCTCCCATTTCATAAATAGTCCTAAAGTAGTATTAATAAGAGTTTGAAGAAGAAAAACATTATAGAGACTTAGTAAAATATCTTTAGTATCTTAGGAATATGCTCAAACATTGGCATCCCATATAGTCAAAGTCCAAAATTCTTCACCACTTCCTTATCCTCCTCGATAAACTACAATTCCTTCTTTCCCACATTCTCACTCCTAAGAATGATTGATAGGGTAAGATGAAAAAAGGATATAAAATAGAATGAAGTTCCAATGGATGAGGTAATTTAGGTACCTATTGTAACATAATAAGAAGTAACCAATGATATTATTTATCTTCTACGAAGGGGTCTCAATATCATACCCCAACTCAAATTTTGATTTCTTCACCTTTTTACTCTCTACAGTCCACATAAAAAAGGGTCTCTTTTCTACCTCCAATCCTACCTCACTCTACTCATCCTCTACAACCAAGTCCTCATAAAATTCACATAAGAGAGAAACATTAGTAAGGAGTAGTTCATGGTTACCAGTGTGGATGGTCTCCACCATTGAAAAGAGGAAAAAATACAAGACAATTATAAAAGACATCTCAAAGGTGTTAGAAATGTTCAATTCTCAACCAAATCCAAAGAGAGCACAAACATTGTATACCATATCAGTGGATTCTCAAGGGGAGAGAGTTACAAATGTAGCTACATTAGTGGTAGAGAAAGAATAATCCAAAATACAACCAAGAGATTTCCAAATGAAAAAACCTAACTTTTACCAATGTTGGACACAAGTTGGAGATAAATAATCCTCAAATAGCAATGTTTTCCATCCTAGGTCACATGATCAAAGGTGAGAAAACCAGAGAATAAAATAAGTCCCAAGTTGGTGAATTATTTTCCTATATTGAATACCTTGTACATCCTTTGGACACAAATGCACCACTCCCAACCATCTTGACTTAATTGGGAAAGATAAGTAGAAGATACATATAGGAGTAGTGAGTTACACTTTAGGTTGGAAGGATTCCTTAGAGTCCCAAGAAATTATATTTATGTTTGAGGCCATATACTACTACCATAAGATGAGTGATGAAGTGTGTGCAATGGTTGAGTTTGAAGACACTCCTAATGAGGAGCACATCACACTAGAGGATAATCTACTAATTTTATAGAAAATGGATAGGGTACCATTTAATAATTTGTAGCGTAAGGATATTAGTCTAGATAGTAACCTAGAAATATTCTTGGAATGAATCAATGCCATCAAGTGGGAAATGAAAGTCTTGAAGGAATGGAAAAATAATTTTTTTATGAGGAAGTAAATTGTTGATGTAGTAATGACAAAAAATAAGATTTTCATTAAGGCCATCCCATGTACCTTGTAGGAGTAGTCCAAAAATTTCCTCCCTACTATTTTAATTATCAAATATTTTCCAAACATACTAACGAAACATCTAATAGAAGTTCAATGATGAACTAATGAGAATCAAAGGAAATGACAAAATCTTCCAAGCTTGTCTATTGGAAATCAAATATTTGCTCAAGAAGATCAAGAAGATCCTCTTCTCCAAAAGAGTCCACATATAATATATTATTTCTCCTCACCTCAATTCAATCCTAGAATCATTATTAAATTTTAAAGAATAGTTTCCCAAATAAGTAATGGCAATGGAGTGACCAGACATGACAAAATAGTAGCACATGAGTTGAGAGCCCATTTTCTTCTTCTTATAATTATTCATTATTAATCATTAAAATAATATAATAAACCACTCTAAATTCTGGAGTGTGTTTCAATTATAATTATTTTTAGGGGCAAATAATAAAAAACATATAATTTAATTTTGGGGCATATGAATTAGAAAATAATATGTAACCTATAGCGTTTCGATCTAGGGATCAATTTAAGATCTAGGTTGACTTTCTCTTGCAGATGTAGTTTTTTGTGCCCACATTGGGTATATGTAAGTGTAAAATAAATTTTAAAGGGATGATATTTTTTTTGGAAGGGGCTAGGGAAAAAAGTATTTTTAGTGTAGTAATCTTGTTGAAATTTGTAATGTGCATATCATTCACTAATCAATAAAAACATATCTAATTTTTTTGATCATTATACACCTTGGTGGTGATGTATTTTATATTTTTATATTATTTAATTTGGATTGTTTGGTAAATTTTATGAAATTAATTCAAATTTTGCATAATTTATTGTGGAATTTCAAAGTGACGTGTAAAATCTATGTGCACAATTTAGTGCTTTTATGCCTCTATTTTCAATTATTACAAAATTCCTTAGAATCATGCATCTGTAATGTGAGTGATAGGGTGTAATATTGATCAAAAAATTGTAGGTTAATTGAATTTCATCAAATCATCTAGAGTGAAGGATAAAAAACCAAGTGCAAAGCTAGTCATTTTTTCCCCAAACCCTAACCCTCTTTTTTAATTTTTTTCATAAACCATTAAAGTGGGATTAGATTAGGAATAATATTATTTAAGAGCTTGAAATATCTATCATATTTAATGAAAATGTAAAAATCTTTGTGTATGAATTATCAAATTTTCATTTTTTACTAATACATGCCCCTTGAGGAAACATGTTATATTATCCACTTAGTTTCTCCAAATTATCATGACTTGATAGATAAGACCTTGAAGGCGATTTGTGTTTGGAATCAATTATCTTTTCAAAAATGGAGTGATCCTCATTATACTTGTGTTCATGTGTCAAATCAACCATCGACATTACTCATTATTGTAAAGAGGTGATTTTTTTTTGAGGTTATGTTTTCATATTGGGTTTAGTTATAGAGTAGTTTAGATTAACCATGACCATTAAGAGTGTCATTATTTTAGCAAATAAACTTACACCTAATTCATGTATAAAGAACATTGATGTAAAATACAATTTTAGGACCCTGACATAGTGGATGATGAGATGGTTATGGTCAAGAAGGTATATACTTTAGTAAAGATTATAGATACTTGATGATGTTTACATGTAGATAAGTTTAAATAGTGAAATAAGGCTATGTGAATTTATGTCCTTAGTATGTAGTTCAATTTATTATTTTTCTCTTTTGCTTCTACAAAGTATGTAATTGGAGGATGATGGGATTAGTTGTTATGTACCATACAATTCTCAATGTATATATTTATTAAGTATTTTTTAATATTAATGTGTCCACATAAAAAATGGCATCTCAAGGTAAATACAAAAAGATGGGGGACCAAAAAGCAGGCTTAAGTGGCTACTTTCTTTCTAAAATTAGGAAATATTGACCTTGGATGTGAAATTGAGGATAGTTACACTCAAAATTTTGAGATGCAACAAAAACAAGGATCATAGTGCTCTGAGTCTACTTTATAAACTACTATTTTTTTTCTAAATGGTTGATATTAAGGGGTTGAAAAGAGGGGACAACATAAATTAGTGTTGTTTTTGTCAGAAAAACATAACATAGCAACTTTTGTGGCTCCACGGTGAATTTTTTTTAGTATTTTAAAAATTGCTTTAGTGAGAAATTAGCTAACAATATGTAGTTTATGCTCAAATTTTTTGATAAATTTTCAATGAATATTTGATTTTTTACTAATTTTCATAGTGGAAACTTCCTAAAAAATATAATTTTTGCTATGCTATCCCTATAAATTTTGAAAACTAATTGATTTTTTTTAATATGTGTAGAATGGAGTCTAGTTTCTAAAATGTAATTTATTTGAAATTTTGATGAATGGTTAATTTATAAAAAAAAAAAAAACCAAACACTGATTTTTGAAAAAAAATAGACATACAAACAAAAGAAATTAT